>CAXHJY010000079.1:130000-137500 GCA_964016885.1 Eledone cirrhosa
ATGATGGTGGTGGTGGTGGTGATGGTGGTGGTGGTGATGGTGGTGGTGATGGTGGTGGTGGTGGTGATGGTGGTGATGGTGATGATGATGGTGGTGGTGGTGGTGGTGGTGATGGTGGTGGTGATGGTGGTGGTGGTGATGGTGGTGGTGGTGGTGGTGATGTTAGAGAACACAACTTTCTATGTTAATAATATTAGAGAGCATCTTTTGAAATCTCAGAGTAAGGATTAAAGACATGAATAAGGGACTGGTGGGTGTTGGGAGGGGAGGTGGACTGGAGGGGAGAGGTGGTGGAGGAGTTAGACTGGAGAGGTGGAGGAGGAGGTGGTGGAGGAGGAGGTGGAGGAGGAGATGGAGGAGGTGTTGGAGGAGGAGATGGAGGAGGAGGTGGAGGAGGTGTTGGAGGAGGTGTTGGAGGAGGAGATGGAGGAGGAGGTGTTGGAGGAGGAGATGGAGGAGGAGGTGGAGGTGGAGGTGGAATGTTAGGGTTTAGTAAAATGAAGTTGAATATTATGTTTCAGACAGATGAAATATTTGTCTGAACATCAACTTAGAAAATATATATACATAGATATACATACATACACATATACACATACATATAGATATACATACATACATACACACATAGATATACAGACATACACATACACATATACACATACATGTACACATATAGATATACATACATACACACAGATATACATACATACATACACATGTACACATATATACATGCATACATACACATAGATATACACACATACACATAGATATACATACATGCAGACATACATACACATGTACACATATATACACAGTCATACATAAACATATATACACATACAAACACAGACACAGATGCTCGCAGACATACATACACATGCACGTTAACACACACAGACATAAACACACATACACATGCATGTTAACACATACATACAACATAGAAACATCATTTCTCCAACCGTTGAACAAGATGGTTTATAAGTAGTCAGATTAATAGACCTGTTAGAAATTACAAGTTAAATCCACCCTACTATATTAATCCTTTCATTACTGTAAATGTAACAAACTCTATTTCAATTAACTAATTAGCAGCTTTGAAAGGTTTACTAACATTATTTATCCTTTCATTACTATCATAGTAACTTAACATTCTATAAGGTTTCTTTAACAAAATAAGTTTGGAAGACATTGAATTGGTTTTAACTTTGGTACATCACCAGTACATGACTGGTACTTTATTATATGGACCTCAGTACATGACTGGTACTATATATATGGACCCCAGTACATGGCTGGTACATTATTTTATCTATTCCAGAACAATGAAAGGCAAATTGACCATGGTAGGATTTGAACCTAAAGAGTAAAAAGTCTGAATAAATACTGCAAAATATTTCTGTTCGATGCTCAAAGGATTCTTCCCCCTCACCACACTTTTGCATTAATTAAAAATAGATCTAAACACACATGCCTGAAATACAAAAAGTAAACACAACTTCCCTCCACAAAGAACCCCCCTGCTCCCCTGGGTAGTCAAATTCAGAATACCTTTCAGTTAAGGTTTACCTAATCAAGGCTGACTTGGGGTTAAAAAACAATAACTTTCTAATCCCCAAAATTACAGGAAATGACTTTTATGGGAAAATGTAAATGTGAATTGACCAGGCACAAATATTTGTTGAAGAGATCTAGAGTTGATTGGATTAACTCTCCCCATACCACACTTCACTACACCACACCCACCACTCCACACCACACCACCTCTCCACACTACACCACTCAACACTACACCTCACCACCTCCACTACACTACACCACACCACATCCACCACTCCACACCACCTCTCCACACTACACCACTCAACACTACACCCCACCACACGCAACACTACACCACACCACCTCCACCACACTACATCCACCACACAATATTATTGAAGAGACTAAGAGTGGATTGGATCACCCCCCCCCCCCCCCCAATAATATTGGCCATTCTCCAGTTAATTAAATACAAATATGATCCAGAAAGAATTATGAACTATAAACACAGAACGATGGAAGCCACTAATTATTTTAAAGTTAATTATTCTAGTTTTCCATAATTATGATCCATTGGATCTGACCAATTAGAGAACAGTAAACAATGTTTCAATGCTATATTCCTATAGTTGGTCTCTTATTGCAAGTAAACACACACATGCACACTCTCACAAGCACACACACACAGACACACATACACTCACTCATGCTCACACACACACATACTCATATGCATGCATACACATACACACAAATATATATATATACAGGGTATACCAAAAAATGTATACACACTTTGATTAGAATGTTGTTGAAGTGTGTATATATTTTTGGGGGGGACACCATGTATGTGTGTGTGTGTGTGTGTGTGTGTGTGTGTGTGTTGAATCTATCTATATATCTTTATTTGTTTTTAACTGTGGTCACCTCCCAATTACCCAGACACCCATCTTGAAAAATCCAGACCATTTAACATTAGTTCAAAGTGGAGTGCACTTTGCACTGATGAAAAATACAGAATCTTCCACAGTTTGAATCCTCTAATGTATACTTAAACTCTAAAAAGGAGATTTTTAGTTGTTTACACTGAAAAAAAAAATTTCTTCTGATAGAAACATCAACCTTAGACACAGAATCTTCATACATAGAAGTACCTCTCTTCTACACACTTTTCTCAAATCTGTAGTTTTCCAAGAGCTATCTTCCCTTGAATATAACAAAAGAACCTAAAATTTCTGTTTAAGTTTTTTCTTTCTATATCTGGTCCAGACATTTTAAAATTCACCAGATGAAATGACTGACTTATTATCGATTGAGATAATGCAGTCCGACTCCTCCCATGAAACCTAAGGTAGTGTTATAATGTTTTGAGAGTAGGAATCTCTCTCTCTCTCTCTCTCTCTATATATATATATATATATATATATATATATAATCAAGATAGGATGGACAGAGGTGAAATGGGTTTAATCATATGCCTGCTCAATCACAGATAAAGGACTAAATGAAGAAGACAAAGAAGAAGAAACCTAAGATGAACAAGGAGAAAAAGAAAAAAGAAAAGAAAAAAGGAGAAGGAGGAGGAGAAGAAGAAAAAGAAGAAATGTGTTGAATGTTGATGTGTAAACCTGTGAAGATATTTTCTGCTGCCCAACAAAATAGAAGATAAACTGAAGGAAGAGGATAGTTACAGATACATGGCATGAAAAGAAAGAAAAAGGAGAAAGAAGAAGAAAAATAAGAAAGAAAAATCACACCTCACCTAACCCCAACCCTAGACATACATACAAACAAACAAAAAAAAAAACAACCCAAAACTAAAGAAAACCAAAAAGGGACCCCCTTCTTCTCCCATTAAAGAAAGATTTGTCAGATCATTAAAGGTTAAATAGCTTTCAGACAAATAAGATTTTAGATGAGTAATCATTTGTGAAAGGAGATAACAATTAATTAGCGCTTATTTAGATAAAGTACAATTTAGAATACATAGCCTCCACCCCTTCTAACATCCCATACACAACCTTGGAGAAAGAAAGACACAAAAAAAAAATGCAATTAATCACAAGGGTCTCGTTAGAAATGGAAATTCTATAGGGTTGTTCTTACAGTGTAACCTTTTGAAAGGAAAGAGAGCTCTCCCTTGAGGGAGGTGGAAAGTGGAATATCTCACTTCCATTATTTCCTCCTTCTCTCTCTCATTTGTTTTGATATATATTGTATATACTCATGTATAATTCACACCAGTAGATAAGTTACACCTCCTCTACATTCTTAGATCTGTACTTTATTTGAGATCACCACCAGAGAAGAAGGAGAAGAAGAAAGATATTATTGGAGGGGTTAGAGCTGAGAAGAAGGAGAAGAAGAAAGATATTATTGGAGGGGGTTAGAGCTGAGAAGAAGGAGAAGGATATTATTGGAGGGGTTAGAGCTGAGAAGAAGGAGAAGAAGAAAGATATTATTGGAGGGGGTTAGAGCTGAGAAGAAGGAGAAGGATATTATTGGAGGGGTTAGAGCTGAGAAGAAGGAGAAGAAGAAATATTATTGGAGGGGGTTAGCGCTGAGAAGAAGGAGAAGAAGAAAGATATTATTGGAGGGGTTAGAGCTGAGAAGAAGGAGAAAAAGAAAGATATTATTGGAGGGGTTAGAGCTGAGAAGAAGGAGAAGAAGAAAGATATTATTGGAGGGGTTAGAGCTGAGAAGAAGGAGAAGAAGAAAGATATTATTGGAGGGGGTTAGGCTGAGAAGAAGGAGAAGAAGAAAGATATTATTGGAGGGGGTTAGAGCTGAGAAGAAGGAGAAGAAGAAAGATATTATTGGAGGGGTTAGAGCTGAGAAGGAGAAGAAGAAAGATATTATTGGAGGGGGTTAGAGAAAGCCAGAGAAGAAGAAAAAGGTTAAGAAAGATATTGTCAGAGGTGGTTAGAGCTAATTTCAACAAACTGAACCTCACAGAAGTGATGATAAAGGAAACAAAAAGATGAATGGAGAGATGCTGTACTGGATAGGGTTTATCTAAACTTTGTAAGTATAGAGAGATGAATATAAAAGTAATGATGACAACGATGATGATGACGATGATAATTATAGTGGTGTTGATGATGGTAGATTAGTGGTGGTGACTCTGATGAAGATGGTGTTGTGGTTGAGGGTGGTGATGATGGGAGATTAGTGGTGGTTGTGGTGGTGACTCTGATGAAGATGGTGTTGAGGTTGAGGGTGGTGATGATGGGAGACTAGTGGTGGTTGTGGTGGTGACTCTGATGAAGATGGTGTTGAGGTTGAGGGTGGTGATGATGGTAGATTAGTGGTGGTTGTGCTGGTGACTGATGAAGATGGTGTTGAGGTTGAGGGTGGTGATGATGGTAGATTAGTGGTGGTTGTGCTGGTGACTGATGAAGATGGTGTTGAGGTTGAGGGTGGTGATGATGGTAGATTAGTGGTGGTTGTGCTGGTGACTATGATGATATCAATGACAATATTGATGATGATGGTGATGATATTGCTGATGGTTATGATGATATTAATGATGATGATGATAGTGGAGGTAGTGATGATATTGATGATGATGATGATGGTGGAGGTAGTGATGATATTGATGATGATGATGATAGCGGTGGTGGGGATGATATTGATGACAGGTCCAATATATAAGTTACATGCTATTTTTTCTACTCAATATTTCTGTAGAAATAAAGAGCAGGCCTCCACCTGAATACAAACAATTTTCTGTTTTACTTTGAATGGAATAGTTTACATAAACTTATCTGTTTGTAACTGTTCTACAAACACTTGATTTTGTTGTGGTTGTTGTGGTTGTTTTCTTTTCCAGTTGGATACTTCCCTTTTTTCTATCATTAATCACTCAACTATGAAATCAGAATTGAACTTATGATCAATTGAATTGATAATCAATACATTGATAAGTTGAAGAGAAAGTAAAGTTGTCTGTTGGTTGTGTTATTTTTTAGTAGAACACAACACAACATATCTTGCAGTAAGGTTTCAAACCCATCACACCCTATCATGGGTAGCCCTGCTCTAAGGTTTCCAACCCATCACACCCTATCATGGGTAGCCCTGCTCTAAGGTTTCCAACCCATCACACTCTATCATGGGTAGCCCTGCACTAAGGTTTCCGACCCATCACACCCTATCATGGGTAGCCCTGCACTAAGGTTTCCGACCCATCACACCCTATCATGGGTAGCCCTGCTCTAAGGTTTCCAACCCATCACATTCTATCATGGGTAGCCCTGCACTAAGGTTTCCAACCCATCACACTCTATCATGGGTAGCCCTGCACTAAGGTTTCCGACCCATCACACCCTATCATGGGTAGCCCTGCTCTAAGGTTTCCAACCCATCACATCAATCATGCATATTACATACTATAGTAGAAGAGTAAATAATTTAAAAAAAAGCTAGTAATATGTGCTGGCAAATAGTAACACAAAGACTTTCAAATTAACAAGTTGAAACAGAATTTATACTGTGAGGGTGTAGACAAGTTTAACACATCTAATTTATACTGTGAGGGTGTAGACAAGTTTAACACATCTAATTTATACTGTGAGGGTGTAGACAAGTTTAACACATCTAATTTATTCTGTGAGGGTGTAGACAAGTTTAACACATCTCTTTTGTCTAAATTATTAACCATCTTGCTAACAACAGCTATGAGCCCTTTTTGAATTCCATATGTCTAATACTTGTAAACAATAATTTTATAGCACAGAATAAAGTGTAGATTCTGGTGAGTTGCTATGAAAAATATTGAGGATTTTAACTTAGAATACAAGCATCATCATCATCACTGTTTAACGTCCATTTCCTCACGCTAGCATGGGTTAGACAAGTTATCCTGTTGTGAACAATGCCAAGTCAGGTGCTTATGTCTTGTTCATACAGAACTGATTTTGGCTTGGTTTCTACAGCTGGATGCCCTTCTTAGTGCTAACATCATTTACAGTGAACAACCATATAAATACCACAAAGTATTTTATAGTAACACTGTTATTGACACCTCCCTCCTACTGTCCTCGAATACTTGGTCTTTAGTATTACATCCTCAAACATTTTCTTGGCTTTGTCTTCCTTCCTCTGTTATGGCGCCAACATTTTATTGGCTTATTCCATTTATATTGTTAGTTCTTCAATAATGTCTTTACTGGTATTTATTGAGTGGCTTCACTACTAATATATAATTAGTTCTACTAAAATAAACTACTCCTACTACTACTAACACTACTATTAATACCACAACCACCATTACTACTACTACTACTACTCCTATCAACACTGCTACAACTACTACCACCACCACCACAACCACCACTACTACAACAACTATACCATCTACCACCACCACCACCACTACAACAACTAAACCACCACCACCACCACTACTACAACTTCTACCACCACCACCACCATTGCTACTACTACTACCACCACTACTACCACCACCACTACCACTACTACCACCACCACCATACCATTTACTACAGTCAGTTATAACCACACTAGTCTGACTTCTGGAAATTCTTCAGCTCAGGAAATACTCTTCTCAAGATTAATTAATATTTAACATTTTTATATATTTTACAACCAATCATAGAATCGTGTGTGTGTGTGTGTGTGTGTGTGTGTGTGTGTGTGTGTGTGTGTGTGTGTGAAGGGTGTAGAAGATAATAATAATAATAATGAAATTATTGTGTACAGTGCTCAGGTGCACTACAACTCATCAAAGGTGCATGTATAGTACATAGAATAATGTAAAAATGTCAGGAAAATGAACAGTGTATGAGTCATGAAATACATGTGTGCATGTATATGGAGGGGGATATCAGGTGTACTGGCGAATCTCAGGAAGCATGGAGGTTTTAAACGATGCAGTGTCTTGACAGCTAACAACTGATGCAGGTAGATCTTACAACCAATCATACAACT
>CAXHJY010000079.1:140000-150000 GCA_964016885.1 Eledone cirrhosa
TCTTAATCTTTCTCCATCTCTCAGTCTCTCTCTCTCTCTCAGTCACTCTTCTCTCCCCCTCTCTCTCTCCAAACTATATCCACTGGACGAAATGAACTTAACAACTGCTATCTATGGGCTAAGGTGGGGGTGTTAATCAGAGTGGACCCTACTAAAGGTACTTAAGGGCCAGACAGAGATGTTAAGCAGAGTAGACCCTGCTAATGGCACCCTGAAATCAAGGTTAAACCAGGAGACAAAGTTTACCAATCAAGCAGACCAAAGTGGGATTTGAACTCAGAAAACAGAGCTGAAATAAATACCACAAGGTACCAGTGTTGCACTTCACAACAGTTCTGACAATTTACTGCCATGGACAAGTAATTTATTGACCCTGAAAAGGTGTGAGACTAAGTTGAATTCAACAGGATTTGAACTCAGAGAGGAAAATGTTGGAAGAAGAAAAACTGCCAAGTAATTTTGTTCTTTGCTTTAACCCTTTAGCATTTACTCTATATTAACTATTGTATTTTCATGGAAAACACTTTATTTCACATAATTATCTCACATAATATCGAATCTACAAGATCTTGATATTATTTATTTTGAGAACAATACCTTAACATAAGTATGAGCAGCTAGTTACAGCTGGTTTGAACAGAAAAAAGGTGAGAGAATTCTGGCCGGATATGGCCAGTTTAAATGCTAAAGAGTTAATGACTTGGCTAATTCATAGATTGAGCAAAGAGGCTCTGTTGCTGATCAAGATACAATACCAACCATTGATATCTCAGTTGGTTTTCTTTACTACACTATCCATTTGGCCATTTCTGCTCCTCGTTCTTTCATATGAATTAAACATTTCGAAAACCTTAATTTTTCATTTTTTTTGTATTTTTATCTTTTGTCAAAGTTACAACATCACTGTTCAAATACTATTGCAGAAATCAATAATAGTTGTAGAAATTAATTATATTATTTAATAGTGATGTGTTTTGTAATGATAATTAGAATGTAAAATTTAGACACATCATTCATTAGCATCTCATTAGCATAAAACAAACGAGTAGAGGAAGACAAATAACTACGTGTACAGATAAAACAAAAGATGGTAATGAAAGACAAACAAAAAGAAATTTACAACAATAGCATTGTTGTCACAAATTTGATTGTGTATCGTTATCATAACTACTACCACCGTTATCATCATCATCATCATTATCGCCACCAGCAGCATCACCTCCACCACCACCACCACCACCATAAACCTTATTACCTTCATAATCATCATCATGGCAAATAGATATTAAACTATGATAAGGATGATATATATATATATATATATACATATATATATTCACATATATACATATATATATATATATATTACTCTATTACGTGCTCCAGCCGACAGGCTAAGGCCATACTGGAGCACTGCCATATATCCATGTTGAGATAGAGAGAGAGAGTGAGAAACATTTTGTGAGAAAGAAGTTTCTTCAAATTTTTTTGATTATAGAAAAATAGTCCAAACAATATGGCTTAAAGACAAATATTCCTTTAATGGAAAAATACTGACATACCACAATACCACACACATAAGGTATTTCCCTCCCAAAGAAATAGACTTCTACATGTTGGTCAACCAATACCTTTGTGTAGATTAGATTTGACCACACAGCATATATAGAATCTTGTCTTACACTTACTACCCAAACATGTTATGTTCCTAAATAATTTGGTGTCTATTCCTTCTTGACCACAAGGGGAAATATGGGTCAGACATTTGTGTAATCGGTAATTCTGGTCACAATTACAATGAAATGCCAGCAGCAGGAATGGGTGAGAGTTGAACCTATGACCTATGGTGTAGACTGTCCAATACTTTATCAACTAAGCCATTTCTTGCCTATACTGTCAATTGCAGTGATGGTTACAACAGTTGCTTTGTTATTCAACATAGACGTATATATATACACTATATTCCTCTGTCTATGACAGCAATCAGAACAACAACAACAAAAACATTTGATGGTTAAGAGGCCGAAGGTTAGAAGATAGGGGAGGGGTTATTTTGCCATTGAAACTTATTATATACTTGAAATTTCACTTGAGGAGGACCATTAGAATCATGAAATAGAATCTTTCAATCCCATTATTATTATTATTACAATCATCATCATAACTAAAATTGCAGTATTTAGTTACGACTTTCTACATTCTGTGTTCAAATTCCACCGAGGTTGACTTTGACTTTCACCCTTTTAAGCTGGTTATAAAGGATATTCTATGGTGAGAAATATTTTGGTTTCGTAATTTTTGTGTAAAAAATAATTAATTCTAAGTTTGTTCACAATAATCTGTGTGATTGTATATTTGAACACGTAAACACATATAATTCAATTCACATCACGGAATCGTTACAGAAATATTAATTTCTAATGTATTCAAAATGTCTCAAATTTGGAGGTGGGGTGTAGTTGATTAAATCACTCTCAGTATACATTACAGGAATTTCATTTTATCACATCACCTCAATCTTAGAAGGATAAAAGACCAAGTTGACCCCTTGGCAGGATTTGAACTCAGAACACGCATGACCAGAGGCATTTAGTTCAACAGTCTAATGGCTGTGCCGATGCTGCCACACATGAAGTTGAATGTGGTTGAATAAAGTTGAATAGAGTCCAACTAGTAGATGTAGTAATTTGTACAAACAAGAACTATGTGAAGCTAGGAATGTCTACTGTAGACTTAAGTTGCTCACTCAGGCAAGTGATTACAAAACAGTGGGGGTTTATTTATTATCTTCATTGAAATCTTCTGAGTTTAAGATAGAAGAGAGGTTTTCAGTGAAGGATTGCCATGCTAAGCAGGTCATCTTAGCTATGCATCTAAAGAAGAAACACCATTATTAACAACTTCTTACTTTCGAAGTGGAACAAAACATTCTTTCCTTGCTTGAACCCCAGTTTACTTCTTTTGTAATATCCCAAACCCTTTCCTAAAGAAATGTTCTTCCTCAATATTCTATTTTAAGACAAAAATGAATTTGCAGCTTGTTGCAGTTTAGCCCCAGGTTTATTTCCTAATAAAGCAGTCTGATGATCAAAGGTATTCAAGCCATTCTCTCTTAAGACTACAAAATATAACATGACCTTTCCTTTCATTAATGGAGTTATGGTTCTTTACTTTCTGAGTTCAAATCCCGCCGAGGTTAGCTTTGCCTTTCATCTTTACGGGGTTGATAAAATAAAATACCAGTAATACACTGGGGTCGTAATACCTTGTGCCTATAGTAGAAACAATACATAAAGAAGTATTTGGAAGTTTATTTGGCTGCTAGGTTTACCAAATCAAGTAAAGACTTCCTTCGTAACACCTGTATGATATTTTACCTGCAAATCAAATTAGAATTATATAAAGTTATCTATAATTCATTAACCACACAGGTTATGAAACAATTTTAGTTTATTCTCAAAACTATTTAATATAAAAGTTGTTGATATTTAACAGTTTTTTTATTCCATTTGGGTGAACAATATTATTATTATTGGTTTCCACTGGACTAAACACTAATGTTAGGATAGGATTATTATTCTAATACTCTCACATAAAGTCTTAGAGACAGATCTAGTCTTGTAATTTAATAGTTTGAAAAAATATCTCTACTCTACTTCATGTATTGAATAATTTCCCTTAAAGTGTGGTTCTCGCTATTTCAAATAAGATAATTAAGAATTATTTTTGAGAGAGAGAGAAGCAAAAGCAAACCATAGAATCCTGTTGAGGTCAAGGTTACCTTTTATCATATCAGGGGTCAACAAAATAAAGCTCCTGTCTAGCTTTTTGTATTCTGATTTTAAACCCCATCATTGGCTCTATTTGGGTAGACATGACCTATTATTGGGCCTAATACCACCACCTAGCATTTATAGGTCTTTAGCAGAGCCCACTCTATTGTAGGGACTTGGGCCTGGCCTCAGGTTTCGGGAGGATATCTACCAGTCTTGGAGGCCCTATAAAAAATGATGGGCTTTCCTTTTCTCTTGACTAAGCAATAATACAGCCTATGAAATGTGAAGAAAAAACCTAGAAAATGTTCAACCCCCACAAAAGTACAACAACTACGATGACAAAAGAAAATCAAACTTTCTCTTCATAGCAAGTCTAAATATGTTATATATATGTATGTATGTATGTGTATGTATATGAGAATATATATATCTGTGTGTAGAGAGAGATATATACAATTTATAAAACATTTTTGTTGCTATTGTTGTTATATGAGAGAGAGAGAGAGAGAGAGATATGATGGGTGGGTGGTTATAGAAAGGCTAGTGTGGGGGGTGAGGGAGATGGGGGTCTGATATCTGTTCTCAAGACACTTAACTGCTTATATTATTGTTGATATCTCATGTTCATCTTGAATAAACAATGATTTGTTCCATAACAATTTCTAGCTAGCTTCACTTCTCTATTTATTCTAGTATAATTTTCTCTCCGTCCTCACCACACACACATACTCTCTCTCAACACACACACACACACTTCTGTCTCATACAGATACACACAGACACACACATACTCTTTCTCTCACACACACACTTCTGTCTCATACAGATACACACAGACACACACATACTCTTTCTCTCACACACACACACACACACTTCTGTCTCATACAGATACACACAGACACACACATACTCTTTCTCTCTCTGACACACACACACACTTCTGTCTCATACAGATACACACAGACACGCGCACACACGCATATATATGTATTACTCCTTATATCTAGCAAAATTCTTGTTTATTCATAATTCCTTGCTTGCTGCTACTAATCGTGTATACACACACACACACATATATATATAAACCCACACATATATATACTCACACACACACACATATACACACACACACACACACATATATATATATAAACCCACATATATATATACTCACATACACACATATATACTCACACACACACATATATACACACACACACATATGCACACACACACACACACATATATATATAAACCCACATATATATATACTCACATACACACATATATATACTCACACACACACATATATACACACACACACATATACACACACACACATATATATATAAACCCACATATATATATACTCACATACACACATATATATACTCACACACACACATATATACACACACACACATACATATATATATAAACTCACATATATATATATACTCACACACACATACACACACACACACACGCATATATATTATATATACACAACATACATTTCTATACTTCCCCAAAATGGTTGTAAGAACTCCTGTTGTGTCAAAGACATGAAAATCTCCCTAGTGTTGGTGACAAGACAAAATACACCCAGTACACTCTGTAAAATGCAGAACCATTAGCAAGATATGTTTCCCAACCCATCTGAAGGCGCAGTAACTACAATTAATTACTGACTTGGTCTGTATCAACCTGTCCAGCACTGGAAGGGAAAATGGAATTTAAACGATGATTTAGACGCATGTATATACACATAACTATACAACCATACAAACACTGCATATACACACATAACTATACAACCATATAAACACTGCATATACACACATAACTATACAACCATACAAACACTGCATATACACATAACTATACAACCATACAAACACTGCATATACACACATAACTATACAACCATACAAACACTGCATATACACACATAACTATACAACCATACAAACACTGCATATACACACACAACTATACAACCATACAAACACTGCATATACACACAACTATACAACCATACAAACACTGCATATATACACATAACTATACAACCATACAGACACTGCATATATACACATAACTATACAACCATACAAACACTGCATATACACACGTAACTATACAACCATACAAACACTGCATATACACACACAACTATACAACCATACAAACACTGCATATACACACAACTATACAACCATACAAACACTGCATATATACACATAACTATATAACCATACAAACACTGCATATACACATAACTATACAACCATACAAACACTGCATATACACACATAACTATACAACCATACAAACACTGCATATACACACACAACTATACAACCATACAAACACTGCATATACACACAACTATACAACCATACAAACACTGCATATACACACAACTATACAACCATACAAACACTGCATATATACACATAACTATGCAACCATACAAACACTGCATATACACACATAACTATACAACCATACAAACACTGCATATACACACATAATTGTTTCTATTTTAGGCACAAGGCCAGCAATTACCCAGTACATTACCGGTACTTTATTTTATCGCCCCCGTAAGGATGAAAGGCAAAGTTAACCTCGGCGGGATTTGAACTCAATCCGTAAAGGGACGTAACTGTGCTGCAAAGCATGGCGTCCGACCCTCTACCGATACTGCCAATCCACTGCATATACACACATATACACACATATACACACATAATGATGCCTACATCTATATGAACACATGCATACACATACAACCAAGCCTACATTTTTACAAACTTACATATAACCATAGCTGCATCTATATGAAAACACAAATACATACACACACACGTAAATGACTGTGGGTTCACACTGGTGTAAATTGAAATTAGGCTAAAATAAAGTACTCAATACAGTTAAACAGAGTGGAATAATATTATTTATACAAAGTTTAGTCTACGTGGGTGCATACATGTGTGTTTCTATATGCATGCATGTGTGCGTTTGTAAGTATGCATGTGTGCGTTTGTAAGTATGCACGTGTGTGAGAACCAATTATTAACTCAAGTAAACTTGCGCTGCATGTTATCAAAATAATATTAACCCAAATTAACTAACGGTTGTTCTCCTAACCACCAGTACCACTGACATCACTACCACCAGCCCCACCACCACTACCACCATCACTACCACCACCAGTACCACTGACATCACTACACCATCACCACCACCACCACCAGTACCACTGACATCACTACCACCAGCACCACCACCACCACCACTACCACCATCACTACCACCACCAGCACTACCACCACTAATCTCCCACCACCATCATCATCACAAATGTTTAAATACACACTGCCACCACCACCCTATTACCACCACCAGCACCACCACCACCATCATCACACAAATGTTTAAATACACACTGCCACCACCACCACCACTAGCACCACTGCCACCTCCACCACCAGCACCACCACCACTAATCTCCCACTATCATCATCACACAAATGTTTAAATACACACTGCCACCACCACCACCACCACCACTAATCTCCCACTATCATCATCACACAAATCTTTAACTCCACACACATGTTAAACTTTATTCACTAATATTCCACATATCATTTCTGTTCTTATGTAAACAATGAAAACCTCAAAAACTAAATATAAACATTATTATTTTATATCTATTTATATTTTCCATATTTTGAGAATATTCCAAAAAATATGTTAAAGGAGAAGAATTAATTTATTTAATACTTTTCATATACCACAACTTTTTCTTTCACATCATCATCATCATTATCATCATCACTGTTTAACGTCCATTTTCCCACGATAGAATGGGTTAGACGTGATGTCCAGTTGTTAGACAAGCCAAGTCAGATGTCTTGCTCATACAGAACTGGTTCTGGCTTGGTTTCTTTGGCTGGTTGCCTTTCCTAACATCAACCACATTTACAGTGTGTACTGGGTACTTTTTGTACTTTTTGTTGTGACACCTACATGCCCACTTTACAGTGTGTACTGGGTACTTTTTGTTGTGACACCTACACGACCACTTTACAGTGAAGACTGGATGTTTTTTGTTGTGACACCTACATGACCACTTTACAGTGAGTACAGGTGCTTTTTGTTGTGACACCTACATGACCACTTTACAGTGAGTACTGGGTGCTTTTTGTTGTGACACATACATGACCACTTTACAGTGTGGGCTGGGTGCTTTTTGTTGTGACACCTACATGACCACTTTACAGTGTGGGCTGGGTGTTTTTTGTTGTGACACCGACATGACCACTTTACAGTGTGGGCTGGGTGCTTTTTGTTGTGACACCTACATGACCACTTTACAGTGTGGACTGGGTGCTTTTTGTTGAGGCACCAAAACAAATACTTTACAAACAAAATTTTCAACTATGTTTTGTGGTGAAGATATGTCGGTTTGGGAGGATGAGAGAAAAATTGCTGAGAAAGAAGACAAACAATGAATTGCAGAGGATGGTGGGAATAAAACCAGTGATGAATGTTATGATGAGAAATAGAGTGAGATGGCTGGGTCATGTGTTGAGGAAGGAGAAGACAAAGGAAGACAGGACTAAAGATATGAAAGCCAAGGTTTTAGTGAGGAGGGCTGCAGGTGATAAGGCAAAAGGTAGAAGCTTGTCACACCTCCCTCTTTACATGACTAACCTTGCTTTAACAAGGAAGAAGGCCTCAAACACTTGTTGTCAGTGTATTGAAGGAGGAAGATACTGAAACTGAAAGATGTTAACCTCTGGCAAGTTGGTGATAAATATTGTTATCTAAGTTATTGTTTAACCCCAGGTCAAGTCTTGAACTAACAGATCTGGCATCACAATCTTACCAACAGGTATATTACTAACAGGTATATTACCAACAGGTATATTACCAACAGGTATATTACCAACAGGTATATTACCAACAGGTATATTACCAACAGGTATATTACCAACAGGTATATTACCAATAGGTATATTACCAACAGGTATATTACTAACAGGTATATTACCAACAGGTATATTACTAACAGGTATATTACCAACAGGTATATTACCAACAGGTATATTACTAACAGGTATATTACCAACAGGTATATTACTAATAGGTATATTACTAATAGGTATATTACTAATAGGTATATTACTAATAGGTATATTACTAACAGGTATATTTATTATTCAACACAGATTATTACATTATCAAAGGTGTTCTATTTTGAAGACATTATGGAGTGATTTGAGAGAAAGTTGGCTGCTATTACTAGCATAGCAAGTGAAGCCTATAGTGATTACCTGGTGTTGAGATAAATAGTGGTGGGTGTGAACCTAGGGATAAGATAGGGATTAATGTAGGAAGGACCGGGGCTATAGGTGCGGCTGTCTTGGGAAAGGATGGGGTGGGGTGGGGCTGTCTTGGAAAGGAGGGGTGGGGCTGTCTTGGAAAGGGGTGGGTGGGGCTGTCTTGGGAAGGGAGGGATGGGGTGGGGCTGTCTTGGAAAGGGAAGGATGGGGTGGGGCTGTCTTGGAAAGGGAGGGATGGGGTGGGGCTGTCTTGGAAAGGGAGGGATGGGGTGGGGCTGTCTTGGAAAGGGAGGGATGGGGTGGGGCTGTCTTGGGAAGGGAGGGATGGGGTGGGGCTGTCTTGGGAAGGGAGGGATGGGGTGGGGCTGTCTTGGGAAGGGAGGGATGGGGTGGGGCTGTCTTGGGAAGGGAAGGGAGACAAGAAAATTACAACTCCAGACAAGAAAAGGGGATATTTATACTTTTTTCTTTCATACAAATATGTGTGTGTGTGTGTATGTGTGTGAGAGAGAGAAGTGTGTGTGTGTAAGAGAGAGAGAAGTGTGTGTGTGTAAGAGAGACGTGTGTGTGTGTTGCATGAGAGAGGGTGGGATATATGTGTATGTGTGTGTTAGATGTGTGTGTATGTGTGTGTATGTGTGTGAGAGAGAGAAGTGTGTGTGTGTGAGAGAGAGAGAAGTGTGTGTGTGTAAGAGAGACGTGTGTGTGTGTTGCATGAGAGAGGGTGGGATATATGTGTATGTGTGTGTTAGATGTGTGTGTATGTGTGTGTATGTGTGTGTATGTGTGTTTGAAATGTAGGTGTGTCAGTTGCGTGTGTGTATTAGGTGTGGTTGTGTCAGATTATTATCAGGCGCGTGTGTG
>CAXHJY010000079.1:155000-162500 GCA_964016885.1 Eledone cirrhosa
AAAAAAAATGAAGAAAAAAAGAAAGTAAAGAGAGAAAGAAAAAAAAATTGGAATTTTGGTCGTTTTCTGTATAAATATAGAAACATAGGAGTGAATATGGTAATGGAAAAATCTATGTTGTTAGATCTTTGGGATATAATTTCATGATGTCTTCGTGTAGTATGATTTAAGGGAGCAAATTAGCAAAGTTTTTAGAGTTCTGAAGAAATTTTTCTGGTCCTTTGTACTCTGATTTTGAACCCCCTTGTGGTCTGCTTGGCCCTTCATCCCTCCATTTAGGATTGATAAATAAAGTACTTGTAAAATACTGAGATTCAATTAATTAATACCTCACCCCCAAAATTTCAGGTCCCGTGTCACTTAGAAACAATTAATATTATTACAGATATGGAAAACAGATATTAGATGATGTTACTAGTAGGGAAAACAGATATAAAATGATGTTACTAGTAGGGAAAACAGATATAAAATGATGTTGCAAGTGGCGGAAAACACAGATATAAATTGATGTTGCAAGTGGGGGAAAACAGATATTAAATGATGTTACTAGTGGAGAAAACAGATATTAGATGTTACTAGTAGGGAAAACAGATATAAAATGATGTTACTAGTGGAGAAAACAGATATTAGATGTTACTAGTAGGGAAAACAGATATAAAATGATGTTACTGATTATCATCATATTAACAATTATAAGTCTGAAATACATATAAATACCATATTTTTAGTGGAAAACATTGCCTATTATTTTCAAAACAAACAAGAATTTAAAGGGATTGAGTGATATAACTAATTTCTTTATTAATGCAAATATTTGGAGCCTAACTTGATGAAATTTCATATAAGAAATTATAATGGAAGGTTTTAAAATAAATCTAAACACTTTAAATATACAGTTTGGTATCATAGAAGTTTTTAGGTGGATTGTTATGTTAATATGACATGATGAAAATAAATAAATTAATGACATTATGCCAATGTTGGTATATAATACTTTCCTTTTAGTTTCATAAATAGTAACAACAATAATATGGCACTAGTAATGAGACTTTGAAAGAATGACATCTTGATGGCAATCATAATTTTACAGAAATTACGAAAATATTGTTTATCCATAGTCAAGAAAATTTGTAGCCAAAATTGCTTTCAGGACAAATAATAGATCCACAGTTAAACTAAATACTTTTATATTATAGAACAACAAACTCTGGTGAAAATCACTTTTCTGAGAGTGAAAATAGTACAGTATAGACTAAGACACCCAAAATAAGACCATGGCTCCTAAATAAGACCACAGCCCTCAAAATAAGACCATAGCCCTCACAATAAGACTATGGGCCCCCAAATAAGACCACGGCCCCCAAATAAGACCATAGCCCTCAAAATAAGACCTTAGCCCGCAACATAAGACTATAGCCCTCAAAATAAGACCATAGCTCTCAAAATAAGACCATAGCTCTCAAAATAAGACCATAACCCTCAAAATAAGACCATAGCTCTTAAAATAAGACCATGGCCCCAAAATAAAACCATGGTCCTCAAAATAAGACCATAGCTCTTAAAATAAGACCATAGCCCTCAAAATAAGACCATATCCCTCAAAATAAGACCATATCCCTCAAAATAAGACCATGGCCCTCAAAATAAGACCATAGCTCTTAAAATAAGACCATGACCCCAAAATAAGACCATGGCCCTCAAAATAAGACCATAGCCCTCAAAGTAAGACTATAGCCCTCAAAATAAGACAATGACCCTCAAAATAAGACCATAGCCCTCAAAATAAGACCATGGCCCCAAAATAAGACTATGGCCCTCAAAATAAGACCATGGCCCTCAAAATAAGACCATAGCCCTCAAAATAAGACCACAGCCCTCAAAATAAGACCATGGCCCCAAAATAAGACCATGGCCCTCAAAATAAGACCATGGTCCTCAAAATAAGACCATGGCCCCAAAATAAGACCATGGCCCCAAAATAAGACCATAGCCCTCAAATTAAGACTAACCTTGTGTTAAATGTAGAAACAAAAAGAAAACTGTAATTTAATGCAAATCAAATATCAATGCAGTTTTAAAATTAAAATTCCTTATTTTCCTCAGCTCAGATCTTCCTCTATATCATCTTATACTCATTTCTAATTATGTCCTGCTACTCAAAAGACTTAAAATAAGGTTCCATACTTCTAACACAATATTGTTCTGTGACCTATTAAAAATGGCAGCTAAAGTAACCTCAAATCATACACCTAAAAAAAAGGGATGGACACATTAGATAATGTAGTACTGATTCCCTCCAACTGAAGGATTGTCATGGCTAGATTTCTCTTTGATCTATTCAGAAAGGGCGGATTTCCTTCTAAACAACAAGTTATGAGTGCAAAATGTCTCTTTATTGTTAGAATTGAAAATACCTCAGCTCTGAAAGTGGCAGATATATTACATAGAATAATTGTTTCTACATTTGGCACAAGGCCAGCAATTACCCAGTACATTACTGGTACTTTATTTTATCGACCCCGTAAGGATGAAAGGCAAAGTCAACCTCGGCGGGATTTGAACTCAGATCGTAAAGGGATGTAACTATGCTGGAAAGCATGTCCGACCCTCTACCGATACTGCCAATAATGTGCTCTATGTCTGGCTATTCCTGAAGTAACTAAGAATACTTCATCTGTGAAAGTGGTGGATATATTATGAAGTATAAGTGTGCTTTACAATAGGTTATTGTTGATTATTATCTGGGATAATCCACAAGAAGACATGAGTGGAAGGATGATGTGCTGGAAATTACTTGGCAAAACCATGGAAGCATGAAAAAAATGGATGTAAAACTATGATGATGGTCCCAAGAAAGTTTTTAGACAGAGTTATACTCTGGAGTCGTGTAGACAGTGAGATACTTAGAAATTTAAATGATAGAGGGTGCTGGTGGTAATGGTTGACTCTACACATGATGCTGCTTTGGGATTGCTGGCTTAGGAAGACCCTGGCCTCATCGAGCAAGAAGAAGAAGGGCTTGTGGGGGAGACTAGGTCAATACACCCTTTATAGGGGCGGCTCGTAAACAAAATAAAGATCAGTAGAGAAGATGGTGATACAAGATAGAAATATGTGCACCACAGTGCAAAACAAAACTCCCTAATTCTTGGCTGCCTGGAAAAAGTGGGCGTAAAGCCAATGAAGATTATGATGATGATGATAAAGAAGATAATGAAGTAATTAAAATACATTTCTAGAAGAGACTTGATGTAGGAGCTGATATCATGTGAAATATGGCTTCAAATATTAGAAGAATTTCTAATTTAATAACAAACACATATAAAATAATACCAATCTATATAAATAAAAACTACAAAAACTAATGGTAAATGAAAAAGTCTGCAGTGGGAAAGGAAGGGGAAAATAGGTTGAAGAATAATCCAAATTAGAGTTCCTAGTTACATGGGATTCTCTGATAGGGTTCTGGGGAACTTAATAATTCACCCACACAGACAAAAACAGTGAAACAGCAATAGAAAAACAAAAACAAAAGGAAAACAAATAAAAAGAGACACACAAAACATACATAATTCTTTACTTTCTGTGCTAATTTATATTTGTTTAAATGGCAGGAGCTCAGCTGTCGGGTTGCAACTCTTCATAATATAACCATACTCTACTACTCCAAGTATCGAGTACTCTGTTGAGTAATGGTCTAACCAGCTTCAAAATAATTCCACTCTGATATATATATATATAGTAATAATAATAAATGTGAAGACTAAAATCCAAAGAGGGCTCGATAAGGATAAATATATATCAAATATATAAGAACCACAGAGCAAATATTTATTAAAATAACATTAAAGTTTAAGCAAAGAATCGCTGCTTTCACCCTTAATGGGATCTTCTGAAACTAAAAAAAATAAATCAATCTATGAACGCAGAAGTAAATATTTCGAAAAACGTTGCAACCGAAGGAAAACAGGAAGACGATACTTTGGTTCGTGAAGAACGAACCAAAGATAAATTAGTGCTCTAGTGAGAGAGGGGGAATTGAGAGAGAGTGAGGGGGAGAGAGTTTGTTTGGTTAATGGGAGAGGGGAAATTGTGAGAGTGCGAGAGAGAGAGGTATGTAGTGGTATATAGAGAGGGGGAGAGAATTTGGTGGCTGAGTGAGAGAGTAAGGTATGTAATGGGTTATAGAGAGGGGTGAGAGTTTATTGACCAAGTGAGAAATGGGGAGCTAAGAGAGTGAGGTAAGTAGTGGAATATATAGAGGGAGAGAGTTTGTTGGTTTAGTGAGAGAGGGGGAATTTCGAGAGTGAGTGAGGTACGTAGTGGGATATAGAGAGCGGGAGAGAATTTGTTGGTTTAGTGAGAGAGGGTATTGTGAGAGTGAGAGAGAATGAAGTATGTATTGGAATATAGAGAGGGAGAGAGAATCTTTTGGTCTAATGAGAGAGGGGGAATTAAGAGAGTGAGGTATGTAGTGGTATAAAATGAGGGGGGGGAGAGTTTTTTGATTTAGTGAGAGAGGGATAATTGTGAGAGTGAGGTATGCAGTGGGACAGAGAGGGGGAGAGAGTTTTGTGGTTTAGTGAGAGAGGGATAATTGTGAGAGTGAGGTATGTAGTCGGATATAGAGAGGGGGAGAGAATTTGGTGGTTTAGTGAGAGAGGGATAATATTTTGAGAGAGAGAGTGACAAAATAATTGTAGGATGGACGAAAAATGTTTTAATATTGGGTTTCGCAGTAAAGTGTGTGTGTGTGCATGTGCGCGTGTGTGTTTATATATGTGTGTGTGTGTTTATATGTGTGTGTGTATATTATACATGTGTACGTGTTTGCATGTTTCTATATATATATGTGTGTGTGTGTTTATATATATATATTTGTGTGTGTATGCGTTTATTTATATATAAATATATGTGTTTATTTACATAGGTGTGCGTTTATATGTATGTATGTTTGTATGTTTATATGTGTGTATGTGTGTGTACCTGTGTGCTTGTATATGTTTGCGCGTGTATGTGTGTTTGTTTGTATATATGTGCGTGTTTGTTTTTGTATATCTAAGGCGGGTAAAATTCCCGAGATCCATGGACGAGTTCTCTCAGCGGTCTCTGTCCCTCATTATCGCTGCCATGTCCTGCGTCTCCAACAGACCAGTGTATGTCCTTAGGGCATCAACATACGTTAACCTTGGTCTTTCTCTTCTAGTGTGTCTATGTAGGGGCTCCCAAAGGAGCACTGAGTGCAATGTCAACTCTGGATGTCGGTGAGCATGTCCAGCTAACCTCAGTCTCCTCTGTGCCACTTTTGAGCTGACTTTTGGGATGCTCCCATATAGCTCTGAGTTTTTCAACCTCAGTGTATATATGTATGTATATGTATAAATGAATATATGAACGTGTGTATGTATCCATGTATATATCTGTGTACGTATGTATGAATGTATATATCTGTGTACATATATATATATATATATATATATATATATATATCTGTGTACATATGTGTGTATATATATATATATATATATATATATATATATCTATGTACATATATATATATATATATATATATATGGAGGCACGTGGTTTAGTGGTTAGAGCATTGACCTTGCAATCAAAAGGTTGTGAGTTCAATCCTCAGACTGGTGATGTGTTTTCCTTGAGCACTTTATTTCACATTGCTCCAGTTTACTCAGCTGTAGAAATGAAATGATAGGGACTGGGATCCTTATCATTCCACTGCAAAGTGGTCGTGGAGGTGCCACGGCAAAAAAGCACACAGTACTCACTGTAAATGAGCTTGGTGTTAGGAAGGGCATCCAGCTCTAGAAATCCCGTCCCACCCTTGCAAGCAGGGAAAAGCGGAGGTAAAATGATCATGATGTATATATATATATGTGTGTACATTATATATATATATATATCTGTGTACATATGTATATACATTCTAGGAGAAGGAAAACTCTGATATAACACCTGCAACCCTAATGGTATCCAATGATGTTGACTTGTTCTTCTTTTGGTAAATATCATCTTGGTTAAGAGAGTGGGACTGGCTTTGTGCAGTGCCTTTGCTCACTATAAAAGCTTTACGGCACAGGCATTGCTTTATATCTGGAGATCTCTCTGCACTTGTCGTCACATGGTACCATGGGCCCAGCACTATGTGACAATAATTGTCACAAGTGTAGTGTTTGTACCAGAGTCTTCAAGTCGCTGGCTGGACTAAAAAGTCACACTCGTTCAGCGCATCGGTAGGGGTTCTCCTACATGGATATAAAGTAGTGGCCGTACTCGAAAACGAGTTGGCAGCCACCATATATCTGTGTACATATGTATATATATCTGTGTACATATGTATATATATATATATATATATATATATATATATATATATATATATATATATATATATATATATATATATGTACACAGGCATGATACTTTCTTCTCGGCTCCATCCCTGTATTACTGTCATGTGAAAAAACCGTAATAACAATTCTGCGATAGGTTAAGCCTGTCGGCTGTGTAGCTTTAACATGTCTAACAGCAGAATGAACAACTATTCTATGGATGTTTGTCTCTATCAATAGGTGACACTGAATGAATCTTGTTAAAGTTTATTCAGTCGTGATTTGTATTTTTGTCTGTGTGTATATATATATATATATATATATATATATATATATATATATATATATATGTGTGTGTGTGTGTATATATATATATATATATATGTATGTGTAGATATGTGTGTATATATATATGTATAAATATATGTGTGAGTGTATATATGTATAAATATATATGTAGAGGTTATAATCTTCCTTGGTGGCCCTTGAAATATGTATAATGAAATAAATATGGTTTTATAAATATCGTTTCCATTTGTTAATATATCGTATATATATATATATATATATATATATGAAAAGAGTCAGGACCCCGACGGCTGAGCTCCGGCCGTTTCGACAGTTAGATCAGTTCAGATCTAGATGTCGAAACGGCCGGAGCTCAGCCGTCGGGGTCCTGACTCTTTTCCTATTACCCACTCTACTACCCAAAGTATTGAGTACTTTGGTGCGTTATGGTCCACCTGGTTCCTTACCACACTTTCTTTGTTATATATATATATATGTTTTGTTTGTCGTTGTTACAGCTCACACCTATGCACGTTTAGCTGGTCTCCTCCAAGGTATATCTCGTTAGAGGTGTCTTGGGTGATTTAATGATAGGGACCCCAGTCTTATGTTCTCATTTCTACAGATGAGTAAACTGGAGCAACGTGAAATAAAGTGTCTTGCTCAAGGAAACAACACATCACCCGGTCCGAGAATTGAAGCCCAATGCTCTAACCACCAAGCCATGCGCCTTACACACACACACACACACACACACACACACACACACACACACACATATATAATTGCATAGATATAGTGAAGCATTCTGAGATAGGTAATAAATAACAGAGTTTTGTGAAAGGTGGTACCATGTATA
>CAXHJY010000079.1:167500-185000 GCA_964016885.1 Eledone cirrhosa
TATTTACTATATAAATATATGTGTGTGTGTCTCCATGTTTATATCTACTATATATATATATATATATATATATATATAGAAGATTGAGATGGTATGGACATGTGATGCGCATGGAGGATGACCGCTGGGTAAAGAAGTGCCAAGAAATCCCAGTAGAAGGAAGACACAGTAGAGGAAGACCACGAAAAACATGGGCGGAGGTGGTGAGAGCAGATCTCAGATTGCTGAAACTCACGGAGAAGATGACGAACGACCGTGACAAGTGGGGAGATGCTGTGCTGAATAGGACCCATCCCACCCTTGCAAGCAGGGAAAAGCGGACGTAAAATGTTGCAAGCAGGGAAAAGCGGACGTAAAATGATGATGATATATATATATATATATATATATATATATATATATATGTTTATATTTACTATTCATCATCATTGTTTAACTTATCTGGTGTTTTTACCTCACAGATGTTCTGATACAGACCAAACAACTCTACTTCACTTATCTGGTGTTCTACTACAGATCAAATAACTCTACTCCAGTTCTCTGGTGTTTTTACCTTACAGATGTTCTACTACAGATCAAATAACTACTTCACTTCTCTCATATATGTATAAAGATTTTAAAATAAGTAATTTTGTATTATAGATAAATGCAGGACAGTTTCAGGGGTTTGGTATCAAAAGGGTTAGTCTATTTTTACATTATTTTAAGGTTGGGATTTGAGTGAGATTTGGCTATTATTTATAGCAGGTTAAGCAATAATAATTTACACGTCTGTATAGAGCTAGTAAGCCATGATAGACTAGAGGAAATATCTAGTACTTCTTACAATTGATAAACAAAAATTTAGACAGAGATAAGTGAATATAAAAATAGAAATAAAAATAAATAAACAGGGAAAACCAGCGGGAGGCAAAATAAGCATAAAAAAAGATAAATAAAAACTGGGAAGCAAGGGAAGCTGTAAAGCAGCTAGGGGGCTCCGTTGTTGAATCTTTTCCTAACCTCTGTGTACTCAAAAATGTTGTTTATAGTTAGTTCTTTTACAATATATTGTATCTCCAATGTTGGTAGAATTTTAATGATTGTTAGTGTTAGACTGTTTTGGGCCAAGGGAGTCATCAAACCAGAGCTTATCCTGGTTTTATGAGGTGTTAAGTGACTCAGAGTATAAAACCTCTCAAACTCACAAAGAGGCAAAGAATTGGTAGAGTCATGAGAACATCAGATAGAATGTTTTGTAGTATTCATTTCTGCTCTCTGAGTTCAAGTTCTGCCGAGGTCAACTTGGTGTGTGTGTGTGTGTGTGTGTGTGTGTGTGTGTGTGTGACAGCTCACACTTATGCAGGTTCAGCTGGCCTCCTCCAAGGTATATCTCATTAGAAGTGACTTGGGTGATTTAATGATAGGGACCCCAGTCCTATCATCTCATTTCTACAGCTGAGTAAACTGGAGCAACGTGAAAATAAAGTGTCTTGCTCAAGGAAACAACACATCACCCGGTCCGAGAATTGAACTCACAACCTTTCGATTGCAAGCCCAATGCTCTAACCACTAAACCATGCGCTTTCACAAGTCAACTTTGCCTTTCATTGATTCAAGGTTGATAAAAAAGTACTAGTCAAGTAGTACTGGGGTTGATTCTTCCTCTATATCTCTTTCTCCCTTTCTCTCACTCTCTATCCTACTCTGGAAGAAATCTGCTTTGTTCAAACCTGGAGAGATATGGACTCTGCCAGGTTTTAAAAACGTCCTACAAAAACTGTGTCAATACGGCACCTCTACGACTCTCCCAGGAGTTACGGGACCTTACATGCACTTCACGTTGGATGGGACACCAGACATCATAAGATCAACCTCAAGTTACTGCTAATAATATTTTCAGCTTGGTGGACTGTAACAACATCAAATGATATATATATGGCTTGCTGTAGGACACAACACTTGACCTGGTCAGGGATTCAAACCCACAACCTCATGATTGTGATGTCAACACTTTAACCACTAGTCTGTGTACCATTACAATAATGTCAACAATCTCTTCTAAGTTTACATACAGAAACATTGGTTCTTTGAACTGAGGTAAGCCTTGATCAAACAGTTTTATAATCAAAGGTGCTCCAACTGTGACCATCCTGATTTAAAAAAATGTTTCATTCTTGATTCAGTCATATCTTGGATTTGTCTTTCATTTTCTTAAGACAGTAGAATGTGATTTAAGATGAGGAAGAAAAGGTTCAGCTGCTATTTCTAGCTGATTGAGCAACCATGTAGAAGTTCTCTGGTAGGCATTGGCTAATAGTAGGGCAGGAGTTTGACTACAGTAGAGTATGATTTAAGGTGAGGAGGAAAAGGTTCAACTGCTATTTCTAGCAGGTCCAATGACCATGTAGAGGTTTCCTGATTGGCAGTGGTGGGGAAGTAGGTCTTCTATATCAGAGTGAAACATAGAAAATTACCAACATTCCATTCTGTTCTAAAGTGGGAGAGGGTAGGGGTTATCAGATATGTTTGTTATCTAGAGAGAGAGAGAAACCATATATATATATATATAAGTATTGGTGCGCTGATGTATATATCAGGGAAGGCGGCCGTTAACTGATATATATATATATATATATATAGAGAGAGAGAGAGAGAGAGAGAGAGAGAGAGAGAGAGAGAGATTACAGCATCATTCCAGACATTAGTCTGGAACCCTTGTGTATAACTTAGTGGGAACTATTAGATAAATATTCAGGCCAAGGCATAACACTTTTAGCAGAGATCTCCCTCCTCTCCCTTAAACCTTCTCTCTAAACAGTCACTTTGAGCTGCTAGAAATAGAAGCCAACACCTCACAGTTTTAGTAGAGACCTTGTTAATAAAGGAACTCCTACTAGACAGTCACTTTGACCTGCTAGAAATAGAAGCCAACACCTCACAGTTTTAGTAGAGACCTTGTTAATAAAGGAACTCCTACTAAACAGTCACTTTGACCTGCTAGAAATAGAAACCAACACTTCACAGTTTTAGTAGAGACCTTGTTAATAAAGGAACTCCTACTAGACAGTCACTTTGACCTGCTAGAAATAGAAGCCAACACCTCACAATCTTTATATAACAAAAGCTCACGTTAAATAATGTAACTATATATGTAATGCCTGAAATAAACACTGGATCATGGCTGTAATACCTTTGATCTTATATTGATTTACTTAATCAGGGATGACCTAGGGTTAAACAACAACAGTTAGGAACTGGACATAGCTTCTATTATTATAGGGTGTATATATGTACATACACAGATATACACACATATACACATATACACATACACAGATATACACACAGATATACACACATATACACACAGATATACACACATATACACACAGATATACACACATATACACACATATACACAGATATACACACAAATACATACATCATACACAGATTTATACAACCACACTCCCCCCACAAATGTATACACACAGACAGACACACTGACATTTATATACACATACACAAACATGCAGATATAGACATCTATACACACCACACACCACACACACAAAGACATATATATGTATATATGTACATGTTTGTCTATGTGTATATATCATCATCATCATCGTTTTAAATGATGATATATACACATATATACATACCCACACAAACACACACATACATACATATATATATATAAATATACCATCTACCCTCACTCACACACATATATATACCATCTACCCTCACACATCCATAATCAATATAAAGAAATGAAAGAATTGATGTCATTGAGCAGAAATAATGGATGACACCATATAATGAGGGGAATAAAAACATGTCACATCAAAGTAGTTTTTAAATGAGATCATTGTGACATTGTGTGGCACTGTATGACATTGTGTCCCTATGACACTGTGTCACTGTGACATTGTAACAATGTGTGTCCGTGACACTGTTACTGTGACAGTGTGTATGTGACATTGACTGTGTCACTATGATAATGTGACATAGTGTATCTGTGACACTGTAACAGTGACTGTGAAACCGTATTCTATAGATTCGTTTATATATACTGTACCATTTAGTAGTTAGAATATGGAAACCGTAACTTTCCAAATCAATATTTATATATATGAAGAACTCAGAGCTGTTCGGGAGCCTCTCAAAAGTCAGCTTGAGAGTGGCACAGAGGTGACTGAGGTTAGCTGGACATGCTCACCGACATCCAGAGTTGACACTACACTCAATGCTCCTGTAAGAGCCCCTGCATGGACACACTGAAAGAGGAAGACCGAGGTTAAAGTATGTTGATGTCCTAAGGACAGATACTGGTCTCTTGGAGACGCAGGGTTTGTCAGCGATAATGAGCGACAGAGACGCTGGAGAGAACTCGTCGATGGATCTCGGGAATTTTAGCCGCCCTAGATATGTATATATAACTTAAATTATACATTTATATACAAGAGAAAAATAGACGTAATCTGACTGTATAATGTGGAATTGAACGTCGCATCTACAGACAGTAAAACTGTTTTCTGATATACATTAAAATATAGAAGGAAGGAAAGAAGTCAGTTGTCAGGTCAAACCTAGGAAATAATGTTTCAATTGGTCTTTCTTTGCTGAAACTTTCTGTCAGTCATATCAGTGAGAAATAAAGTATTTCTTAACATAAACCCAACATGTCATCCAGACTGGGGATCAAACCCTTGACCTTATGATCGTCTCTCACCCTAACCAGTAGTTAAACATGAGGGATGTCTCTGCAGAACTAAGTGAAGAACAACTCAACTAGTTTCCGAAATCAGTGACAAAAAACAAAATAAAAACACTTCCAAAGCACCACAACTGCACATTCAACTACAACTGCACAATAGTGAAACATCACTTCCAAAGTATAACAAATGCACCTGAGAAATAACTGCATTTCTGAAATAGTCTAACTGCACTGACAAAATGACAACTCGATATTTGAAATTGTACAACTGCACTTAAAAAAAAAAAGAATTACAGCACTTCGAAAATAGCAGAATTGCATTTCAAGTTAATATGCACAACTGGATTTCTGATATTCTAAAACTGCACTCTCAAAATAACATGTGCACATAATGCACTTTCAAAATAACATAATGCATTTTCAAAATAATAAAATTGTATCTTCAAAAGAATATGCACAAATGTACTTCTAAAATAAAACTATACTTTTGAAATGTCACTATTACATTTTTGTGACTGTATAACTACACTTTTCAGAATAATGGTTTTTGATTTAAGGACAAGGCCAACAATTTTTGGAGGAGTGTAATGTATTTCTAAAATGTTGGGCTAGTCATGTCTGGAATCTCTTAGATCACACATCTGTTTAATGAGAGCTGACTAGGAGATAAACAACAACTACAACAACAATCTGAAACATTTTATTAAGATTACTGTAGGTTATGTTACTCCTAACATTTAAGCTACGTGGTCTTTATTACAAACAGTGGGGATTTTAGCTGCTTCATTGAGAGGCCTCCTTCATTAGAGCCCTAGAAATAGACTTTACTTGTGTAAACTTTTGACAGAAATGTAGGATGTAAGAACTAAATTATTACACAGTTGTACTGTATCTAGCTAGTTTAAACTAGTTGTACCATATCACTACATGTTGTATAAGGTGACTAAAGGGGAGTTATTACACCACATCACTACATGTATAAGGTGACTAAATGGGAGTTATTACACCACATCACTACATGTATAAGGTGACTAAAAGGGAGTTATTACACCACATCACTACATGTATAAGGTGACTAAAAGGGAGTTATTACACCACATCACTACATGTATAAGGTGACTAAAAGGGAGTTATTACACCACATCACTACATGTATAAGGTGACTAAAAGGGAGTTATTACACCACATCACTACATGTATAAGGTGACTAAAAGGGAGTTATTACACCACATCACTACATGTATAAGGTGACTAAAAGGGAGTTATTACACCACATCGCTACATGTATAAGGTGACTAAAAGGGAGTTATTACACCACATCACTACATGTATAAGGTGACTAAAGGGGAGTTATTACACCACATCACTACATGTATAAGGTGACTAAAAGGGTTGCTACAAGGAAGAGCATCTGGGTGTAAAAACATTGCATTGAAAAGGATCCCATAGTGGGTATGAAGCTTATTATGGGACCCACAAGCTGCTTTACGCTAGGAAGATGGCCTTAAAATGCTGGTTGTTGTAGAATAGTTGCACTCTCCAAAATAACATAACTTCAGTACTACTGTTAATTCAACACAGTACCACTGCCGTACCACTCCACTTTCAACACAGCACCACTCCACTTTCAACACAGTACCACTCCACTTTCAACACAGTACCACTCCACTTTCAACACAGTACCACTCCACTTTCAACACAGTACCACTCCACTTTCAACACAGCACCACTACACTTTCAACACAGCACCACTCCACTTTCAACACAGTACCACTCCACTTTCAACACGGTACCACTCCACTTTCAACACGGTACCACTCCACTTTCAACACAGCACCACTCCACTTTCAACACTGCACCACTCCACTTTCAACACTGCACCACTCCACTTTCAACACTGCACCACTCCACTTTCAACACTGCACCGCTACACTTTCAACACAGCACCGCTACACTTTCAACACTGCACCGCTACACTTTCAACACTGCACCGCTACACTTTCAACACAGCACCGCTACACTTTCAACACAGCACCGCTACACTTTCAACACTGCACCGCTACACTTTCAACACTGCACTGCTACACTTTCAACACTGCACCACTACACTTTCAACACTGCACCACTACACTTTCAACACTGCACCGCTACACTTTCAACACTGCACCGCTACACTTTCAACACTGCACCACTACACTTTCAACACTGCACCACTACACTTTCAACACAGCACCGCTACACTTTCAACACTGCACCGCTACACTTTCAACACTGCACCGCTACACTTTCAACACTGCACCGCTACACTTTCAACACTGCACCGCTACACTTTCAACACAGCACCGCTACACTTTCAACACTGCATCACTACACTTTCAACACTGCACTGCTACACTTTCAACACAGCACCACTTCACTTTCAACACTGCACCGCTACACTTTCAACACTGCACCGCTACACTTTCAACACTGCACCACTACACTTTCAACACTGCACCGCTCCACTTTCAACACTGCACCGCTACACTTTCAACACTGCACCACTACACTTTCAACACAGTACCACTCCACTTTCAACACAGTACCACTCCACTTTCAACACAGTACCACTCCACTTTCAACACAGTACCACTTTAATTTCAAAATACTCCAACTGCATCTCTAAAATAACGCAGCAGCACTTTCAAAACAACACAATATCATTTTCACTGCGTTACAACTCCAAATTCTGTTTATAAAATCTACCTAATGGTGGTGATGATGATGTCAGCAGTGGGAGCATACAAGAATTGCTGAGTGATTCATTGGGTTGTATCCCTGAGTTCAATTCCTGCCAATATCCAATCTAATTAACATAAACCAGATATGAAAACTTTTCTCCATGGATCTCTGGTTATTCATGAAAAGAATGAGAAGAATGTTTGGTCAGAGAGGAATAAAATGGTGTTGGTACCAGCAGAAATGTGTGAAGATGTCCAAGAGATAAAGGTGTTAAGTTGGTTGTAGTGAAAGTTGTACACAAGGAATGCAAAACCAAGTGAAAGGGTTAAAGACAGCAAATTCTCACAGAATATCTCAGACAAATTATTTAAACATTTTCTTTCAATGTTGTTGTTATTGTTGTTGTTATTTAGTGATGATCGTGGCGACAATGGTGGAGATGGTGATATGGGTGATGATGATGATGGTGATGGTGGTGATACTGGTGGTGATTGTGGTGATGGTGGTGATGGCAGTAATGGTAGTGATGGTGTTGATGGTAGTAATGGTAGTGATGGTGTTGATGGTAGTGATGATTGGTGAGTGATTGGCAGGAGATTTGGCAGCTATTTCTAATTGATAAATTGACCATGTTAGAATTGTTGATATACCTAACACTTCATAGACCTTCTATTTATTCTTTGAATTAATTATTATTATTACTATTATTATTATTATTAAGGGTGGTAGATTGGCAAAATCATTTGAGAGCCAGACAAGTGCTTTGCAGTATCTATTCTAGCTCTTTATGTGCCAAGTTCAAATTCCACCAAAGCCAACTTTAACTTTCATCCCCCTGGGGGTTGATAAAATATAGTACCAGTTAAGTATTGTGTTCAATGAAATTGACTATCTCTGCCCTCAAAATTGCTGGCCTTGTGCCTAAATTAAAAACCTCTATTATTATTAAAAAAGATTGGGGATTGGCAGTATTGGTAGAAGGTCGGACACCATGCTTTGCAGCATAGAGTTATGTCCCTTTATAGTTTGAGTTCAAATCCCGCCGAAGTTCACTTTGCCTTTCATCCTTTATGGAGTCGATAAAATAAAGTACCAGTAATGGCACTGGGTAATCGCTGGCCTTGTGCCAAATGTAGAAACAATTATTAAAAAAAGAAAATATTCTAAAACTTCCTGATTGTAATTCATTAAAATTATGAGCAGGAAGAGATTAAATAGAAACACAAATGATGGTGTAGAATAAAGTATTATATATAACTGATGTTTAAGGCACACCTTTTTACTGAAAATATGACATAAAACCCAGCATGGAATTTACAGATGACCATTTAGGCCTACAAAAGATCGTTTCAAAATATATGTTGTTAGGAGAGGAGATACATCTGTTGTATAAGTTGGTGGGACTTAGTTTAGTTCACCAACAGAGCTTTCATTGTTGGCTAACTTCCGCTTAAAGTAGAATTCAAAAGGTGCTTGTATAGTCCTTAACCACACAATATGATCACATACAACCCTATATATACACAGACATGTGTATATACATACACACATATGTATGCTCATACACACCCATGTATATATATACACACACATATGTATGATCACACACACCCATATATATATATACACACTCACACACACCCATATATATATATATATATACACACTCACACACACATATATATAAATATATATATATTATATATACAAATATACACAAGTAAATACATGCATACATGTGATATCATCATCATCATTTCTACATCCGTTTTGTTTTTTTTCATATACGTATATACGTATACACATGTACATACACAAATATACACACACATATATACACCTAAGCATAGACATGCATACACTCAGAAACATATACATACAAACATGTACATATATATACACACATATATACACAAACATATACAAACAAATGTACACATATAGAAACATATATACACATACATATATACACATACATATACAAACACATATACACAAACATATACAAACAAACATGTACAGATATACAAACATATGCACATATATACACACATACATACATATATACACATATACATACACATACATACATATATACACATACATATACAAATACATATACACATACATACACACATACATACACAAACATGTACATACATGCACACATTTGGGATGTAAAGAATTAGTACAATGCCCCAGTATATATCATATTTTTCAGGAATATCTTACTAATGCGGTTTCATGTGGTACAGGATGTTAAGAGTAGCATTTAAACCAGCTGTATCCGGCCATAATTCTCAACCTCTTTCTGTTCAAACCAGCTGTAACCGGCCACTCATACTGATGTTAAGGTATTATTCTCAAAATAAATATCAAAATCTCATAGATTCAATATTATGTGAGGTATTATGTAAGAGAAAACCTTTACTGTGAAAATACAATAGTATATATAGAGTAATGTAAATGTTATGTGAGATATTATGTGAGGTAAAGCCTTTACTGTGAAAATACAATAGTATATATAGAGTAATGTAAATGTTATGTGAGATATTATGTGAGGTAAAGCCTTTACTGTGAAAATACAATAGTATATATAGAGTAATGTAAATGTTATGTGAGATATTATGTGAGGTAAAGCCTTTACTGTGAAAATACAATAGTATATATAGAGTAATGTAAATGTTATGTGAGATATTATGTGAGATAAAGTCTTTACTGTGAAAATACAATAGTATATATAGAGTAATGTAAATGTTATGTGAGATATGTGAGATAAAGTCTTTACTGTGAAAATACAATAGTATATATAGAGTAATGTAAATGTTATGCGAGATATTATGTGAGGTAAAGCCTTTACTGTGAAAATACAATAGTATATATAGAGTAATGTAAATGTTATGTGAGGTATTATGTGAGGTAAAGTCTTTACTGTGAAAATACAATAGTACATATAGAGTAATGTAAATGTTATGTGAGATATTATGTGAGGTAAAGCCTTTACTGTGAAAATACAATAGTATATATAGAGTAATGTAAATGCTAAAGGGTTAAAGTATTATATTCACTTATTTATTATTAGACACAGATTGAGTTCAAATCCCACTGAGGTTAACTTTGCCTTTCATCCTTACGGGGTCGATAAAATAAAGTACCAGTAATAAACTGGGTTTGTGCTGGCCTTGTGCCTAACGTAGAAACAATTATTATTATTTAATATTTTATCTCTAGATTGGTAAAGACAAAGATTTGACCGAAATACTTTGCACTAGAGTGTCTTATTAATGTGGTTTTCTGTGGTACAGGATATTAGGAATTAAGTAATTTACAGCTGTTCTATGTTCACCAATTCCATCCTTCTTGTATTGTCACTGATTTGCTGTAGTAATCATGTTGAATGTCAAGGAATCAGTGGAGTTTTGTACCTGTATGTTACCAACTATTTATTTAGTTAATCAATTTAAACACCTATGTAGCACAGGTAAAACATGACAGACCTGAGGAAAGGTATTTAATACTACCTTGAAATATGAACCAGAGAGAGAACAAAGAAGGAAGATTAAGGTAAGAGAGAGAGAGAGAGAGAGAGAGAGAGAGAGAGAGAGAGAGAGAGAGAGAGAGAGAGAGAGAGAGAGAGAGAGAGAGAGAGAGAGAGAGAGAGAGAGAGAGAGAGAGAGAGAAGGAACATTAAGAAAAAGGTAAACAAAGACAGCTATATAGCCGTTAAATGTTTCTGTAGCTGAATATTTTGCTAACCTCCATATATTGGAAGATCTTGTTTATAGTTGGTAGGTCTTAGACAAAGTATTGTGCCTCCAATCTAGGGAAGTTGGTATCATGTGATATCATCTAAACTAATTAGGGTCTCAATTATAAAATATATTTAGCTGTTATTTTCTGATGTTTCTTTTTATTATTAAATTACGAACATTGTTCTGGGCTTAGAGGAAGAGGGAGTTATCTTTAGACTTGATACCTGGCCTGAACAGCTGTAACAGAGTGATGGGGGACTTCATTGAAGGCTAATGAGGGACCATGTGAGGGTGTTAAACAGGGTGACAGATTGTAAAAGAGGGAGACTTTACTGAAGGTCACCCAAGGACCAGGTGAGGGTGTTAAACAGGGTGACAGATTGTAAAAGAGGGAGACTTTACTGAAGGTCACCCAAGAACCAGGTGAGGGTGTTAAACAGGGTTTAATTACATTTACTCTGCTAAATTTATTTACTAAAATTATTAATTATTTCATTCGTAAGATAACATATGGTTCTTAAATTATGTTGGAAGATTTCAAATTTAATAAGAAACTTTACAACGGGTGGCATTGTTTTTATAGAACTAGAGACAGTTTTGGGTGGGTGGATATAAAAAGGGTTAAATTACACACTACTACTGCCTGAGAAGTGTGTGGGGTGGGTGTCAGCTAGAATGAATATCTTTAATTATAGATCTGTTGGATAAACAACAACAACCACAAAAACAACATTCTGGTGGAAATGTAGAGAAAACAGAGATGTCCACAGAGTAACAACATTTTAAATAAGACTCTTATGTCACATGAGTTAGATTGTTACAAGATGAGCTTAGTAGTTTTATCAATGTGTATGTACTACACACACACACATACATGTATATACACATACACTCACTCACTCACTCCCTGTCTCTCTCTCTCTCTCTCACACACTCACACACACACACACACACACACACACACACACACACACACACACACACACCCTCATTCACACACATATATATACACACACACTCACTGTCACACACATTTCATGGCAATATCTTATATCTACAATATATCCACACTGAGCCTCATTCACGTACAGATACACACATGCATATATACATGTACACATACACACACACAACTGTAGATCGAGGTACACACACTCACACACATAGAATTATAGAGAGATATACACATACACACATATATATTCACACACTCACAGTTGCAGATAGATGCACATACACATATTATATATATATAGAGAGAGATAGATATAATGGAGGCACATGGCTTAGTGGTTAGAGCATTGGCCTTGCAATCGAAAGGTTGTGAGTTCAATTCTCAGGCCGGGTGATGTGTTGTTTCCTTGAGCAAGACTCTTTATTTCACATTGCACCAGTTTACTCAGCTGTAGAAATGAGATGATAGGGACTGTCCAAGTCAGTCAGCTTCCTGATGATTTCTCACGAATGAAACAGTTCTAGTCCTGTAGAAGCTTTTCTATATTAAATATATATATGTATATATATGATGATATATACCCTTCAATGGTTCTTTATATTATATACAATGAAGGATTAATGAAAGCAATGTTGACATGGGTGTGGTCTTGAATTAAGAACATAAAGAGACACAGGATGCTCTACCGGTTCTGTGATCTCCCAGCCTATTTCTTAAGTTTCATTAAACATAAGTAGCAGGATTATATTGTATTATATATAACAGACTATCTCCTTACCAGACCTTTACTGAATACATAGAGAAAATACCTGGGTAGAGAATGGGTGGGACTTAGAAGTGATGTAGAAACATGTGAAGGGCTAACTAAGAATGTAGTGTGTTGAACTGTGTGTATGTGTGTGGTTATATATGTATATATGTATGTGTGAACGCATAGTTATATATATATATATATATATATATATATGTGTGTGTGTGTGTGTGTATATATAAATATATATAAATGTGTCTGTGGGTTTGTATAAATATGTGTATGTGTGTGTGTATGTATGTGTGTATATATACATATATATATATACATATATATATATATACATCTACATATATATATATATATATATATATATATATGTTTTATGAAGCTAGACAAAGAGAATTGGTACAACTTCAGATGTATATATATATATATATATATATATATATATATATATATATATGTGTATATTGTATGTATATATATATATATATGTATATATGTATTTATTGGCCTCAGAAGGATGAAAGGCCAAGATAACAGTCGCAGGATTTGAACTCAGAATGCAGAGATTAAAATATTTGGGGGCAACAGCAAATTAAATCAATTCAAGTACTGTACTTAATTGATATTTTATTTTACTGATCCCAGAAGAACGACCCCGGAAAGATGACCCCAGAAGGGTGACCTTAGAAGGATGACCCTGGAAGAATGACCTCAGAAGGATGACCCTGGAAGAATGACCTCAGAAGCATAGTTGACCTACGATAGATTTAAACTCAGAACATAAAAAATCCTGAATAAGTACCGCAATGGTATTTTGATCTGATCTATTTAATTCTGACAATCCACCACCTTTAGTATACAGCAGAATTAACAACTCAGACCAGAGTTCAATTCCTAGACAAGGCTCAACTTCTTCTATCCCATATTGGAATTTATGAATAAGTCTTTACATCATTCTTCCTCACCAAAGTTTTCCTTCTTGTGCCAAGTAGAAAAAACAAAAAAGAATTTTTATAAACTGACAGCAACCAGAAAGAAAATCGAAATGGATCAATATTTAGAAATAGAAAATTTTATGGAATGTAATAAAACGGTTTCACCCAGTGTTTCAACCCCCCCCCCCTACCAGGGCACACGTAAATATGCTTATTTCACAACACTCAACATAAATATATCTTAAATAAGAAAACACAAGGTCATGTGACACCCACTTTGTGCTAACTTTGACAGGGAAATATTAATTTGATATCTTCCCTCACCACCTATCTCTTGCACTTTTGACAAGATGTTCAGTGGTCATGCAGAAGCTTTCTATAGCTATCTACCAAGGTATCTATCTATTTTTCAACAATAAATGCAGCAACATCTATCTGTTTATCTATCTATCAAACTATCTATCTGTATGCATAACTGTGTGTCTTTCTATTTTTTTGGTCTAACTGTCTGTTTGTCTGTTTCCATGTCTATTTATTTGGGTAGGTACTATCTGCCTACCTATCTATCTATATTTAGCTATCTATCTATCTATCTATCGATCTATACCTATTTACTTAACTCCCTATCTATCTGTGTCTATCTGACTGTCAATCTATAGTTATTGATTTATATATATTTACCAATGAATCTACCTTTGAACAAGAACAACAATAACAACAAAGACCAATAGCAGTCTAAACATCGAGAGACTAATAGATACAAAATCATCACAATTTAGTGGATATATGTTTGATAATAATTAAAGAAAATAGAGGAAAATTATTGCAATGATTTAAATGAATATAAAGTGAGATAAAGTGAGATATGGTGATTATTGGAAGGACATAAAGGAGAAGACCATGGAAGATTGAGGGCTCAAGTATCTTTACATAGAATGTTGTAATTAAGGAATTATCAAATTAAATATATTTTATTATAAACCTTGATATATTTGACAGGTACTATGTTAGTATATATATATAGATATATATATGTGCATATATATATATGTGTGTGCATATATATATATATATATACACACACAAGCAGGACAAGCAGGGAAAAGCAGACGTAAAATGATGATGATATATATATCATCATCATCGTCATCATCATCGTTTAATGTCTATCTTCCACGCTAGCATGGGTTTAGACGGATATATATATATATATCAGTGTTTGCTGTTTAATTCCAAGGTGCAATGCTTTCAACAAGTAACTTCCCGTACACATCTAACCGTGCTCATGTGGAGTTGCATGTCTTCTGTAGTGCAGTACACCGGCAATGAACTCAATCCTCTGCCATTTTCTTCATGATGGTCAAATGCATAAGGTCAGCCTTCACCGCATCATCCTAAGTTTTCCTAGGTCTTCCTCTTATCTAGATTCCACAGACTTTGAGTGCTGTACTCATATGTATACAGCTGCTATCTTCCATATTACATTTCATGTGTGTGTGTATATATATATATGTATATATATATATATATATATATATATATATATATATATATATATATATATATAACAAAGAAAGTGTGGTAAGGAACCAGGTGGACCATAACGTACCAGAGTACTCAATACTTAGGGTAGTAGAGTGGGTAATAGATCTGAACTTAGTTCGGATCTTGCTGTAGAAATGGCTGGAGCTCAGCCATCGGGCTCCTGACTCTTTTTCTGTATATATGTATATATATATATATATATATATACATGGTCTTCCTGGTTTCCATACGGCAGGCACTTAAGGACCAACATGTCCAACTTGAGCCGATGAAAATGAACCAGAAAATCTTTTTGTTTTCATCCGGCACAGGTTGAATGTGTTCGTCCTTAGGGCTAAAGGAATGTATGTACCTGGCATGGCGCCGCTGTCATTACGGGCCTTATAATTATATTCAAAGACACCCTATACACATTATATATATAAATATATATATGTCATCATCATCGTTTAATGTCTATTTTCCATGCTAGCATGGGTTAGATGGGTTGTTCCGTTTGAGCTAAATCGGGTCAGGTGACCGTGCCTGGCTCATACAAATATATATATATATATATATGTGTGTGTGTGTGCGTATGTGTGTGTGTATGTATGTATATGTATGTGTATGTGTGTGTGTGTAAGTGTTATTTTAAAAATATACTATTGATGTGCTATAAATTTGTCATTTACCACAAAATTCTAAATGAAATAATTGCAAATTTAACATAAAAATAATCATTTCGTTATACACCCATGCACACAAATACACACACATATATATATATGGACCGTCTAAACCCATGCTAGCGTGGAAGATAGACGTTAAACGATGATGATGATGATGATGATATATATATATATATATATATATATACACATTTATTAAATATACATACATAATTCATATCTATATATAGACTTACATTTACTACATATATATGTTTGTATATATATATATATATATAAATATATGTGTGTATATATATGTGTGTATGTATATATATATAAATATATATATATGTGTGTGTGTGTGTGAGTATATTTTAAGAGAAATATAAAAGTATGTAGTCAGCATTTTCAGTTTATTGGCGGAAATTATGAATAAACATTACTTTTTATGTTAGAGGTGAATGGATAAATCGAGAGAGAGAGGCATATGTAGAGAGAGAGAGAGAGAGAGAGAGAGAGAGAGAAAGAGAGAGAGAGAGAGAGAGAGAGAGAGAGAGAGAGAGAGAGAGAAAATCTTTATAAAATGATTTCTTTAAGAATAAAAACCTCACAAAAATACAAATTACATTAATTTCTATATAAAAATCAAATATATTGAAATGTGCATTAATAAATATATCTAAGTATAAATGTGTGTATATATATATATATATATGTGTGTGTGTGTGTATATATATGTATATCCTGGGTTCAATCAGTTGTAACCACAGTAAAGTACTCAATACATAGAGTATAAATATTGATGATTTCCTTTGAATGAAACAGTTCTAGTCCTGTAGACGCCATTTCTCTCTCTCTATATATAAATAATATAAAATCAAAAGATGGTTAAAAGAGTTCCATGTATTTTATTATGCGCATTTCAAAAACAGATATCATCATGGGATGATATTTGTTTTTGAAATGCGCATAATAAAATACATGGAACTCTTTTAACCATCTTTTGATTTTATATTATTTATACTCCAGTCCTATAAACTGTTGAGTGCTACTTATCCGATATTTGCATTGCTTTATTGTGCTACAATAAAACTCACCTCCTACATATATATACATATATATATATATATATATATATATATATATATATATATGAAGGCGTGTGGCTGAGTGGTTAGAGAATTGGATTCGCAATCGTAAGGTTGTGAGTTCGATTCCTGGACCAGGTGATGCGTTATGTCCTTGAGCAAGACACTTTATTTCACGTTGCTCCTTCTACCTGGAGTTGCGACCGATAGATAGTATTAGCAATTGGAAAGACCAACGGAAACATATATATATATATATATATATATATATATATATTATATATATATATATATAAGACCAGGATTAGCGATTTTAACCTACCAAGACCATTATTCATGAGAGGTCTCAATACTTGGGATAGAGTATAAATATATTATAAAGCTGG
>CAXHJY010000079.1:197500-200000 GCA_964016885.1 Eledone cirrhosa
TGGCATCCGAAAAATTAGTTGCAATAGTCACATATTCCGACGTTGAAAATAATGGTCTCTCTCTCTCTTTCTCTTTTCTTATCTCTCTCTCTCTCTCTTCTTGTCTCTCTCTTTTCCCATCTCTCTCTCCTTGTCTCTCTCTTTCTCTTCTTGTCTCTCTCGCTTTCTGTCTCCCTCTTTCTCTATCTCTCAATCTGTCTATCTTTCTTTCTCTCTATGTCTCTGCTCTCTTCTTTCTCTCCCCCTCCCCCCCCCTGATAACGAAACTAAAACTACAGTAGTAGTATGAATTATGAACAATAATATATATATATATATATATATATATATATATATATATATATATATATATATACAGTCAACACTACACTCATTGAACGCAAACCCAAAATAAACAAATATATCCAGAGTTAATTAATGAACAACAACAACATCAACAACATCTTGGCTAATTTATAGCAATAATTAACAATATTAAAGTGTACTGTGATGGAATATATACACATAGCCATCTTCTAGCTCTAAAAGTCTTGTCATTTTCTTTTCAAAACGAAATAACGTCTTAGATTCTTAAATTATACGCAAAAAAACAAAACAATAACGGTAATAATAGTAATAACAATAATAATAATGATAATAATGATAATAATATTGATAATGATAACAATGAAACAGAAAGAAATCTCTTACCATTCTTTCTACATTTGATTGTATCGGGTATATTTCTAGTAAAACGATCGTATCGTCTGATTCAATGGAAAAAGGTTGAACCAAAATTGTAGAGGATTTAATAAAAACACCCCGTTAATGAGAAATCTGCTGGTCTGTTTTGTGAGAATGATAGAAGGATGTTTCTCTCCATAATACACAGATAGCTACATGTATGTAGACATATACACACAGCCAGCTACATGTATGTAGACATATACAGCTAGTTACATGTATGTAGACATATACACACAGCTAGCTACATGTATTTAGACATATACAACTAGTTACATGTATGTAGACATATACACACAGCTAGCTACATGTATGTAGACATATACACACAGCTAGCTACATGTATGTAGACATATACAGCTAGTTACATGTATGTAGACATACACACAGCTAGCTACATGTATGTAGACATATACACACAGCTAGCTACATGTAGACATATATACACTAAACTACATGTATGTAGACATAAATACACTGCTACCTACATGTATGTAGAAATAAACACAGCTAGCTACATGTATGTAGAAATATACACGCAGCTAGCTACATGTATGTAGAAATATACACACAGTAAGCTAGCTACATGTATGTAGACATAAACACACAGTAAGCTGCTTAAAAATATTTACACATGTAGAAATATATACACAGCTACCTACATGTATGTAGAAATATACACAGCTGGCTACATGTATGTAGAAATAAACACAGCTAGCTACATGTATGTAGAAATATATACACTGCTAGCTACATGTAGAAATATCATGTTGGAACATTATATTCTAGCAAAGAAGCTAGAACTGGTGGAAGACATTCAATAACTGCTACTGCCTTTGACTGATGTTGTTGTTGTTACTGTTGTTGTAACTACTGTTGTGGTTGCTATTGTTGTTACTGTTGTTGTTACTGTTGTTGTTACTGTTGTAGCTACTGATTTTGTTACTGTTGTTGTAGCTACTGATGTAACTACTGTTGTGATTGCTACTGTTGTTGTTACTGTAACTGCTGTTGCTGTTGTAACTACTGTTGTGGTTGCTACTGTTGTTGTTGTTGTTGTTACTGTTGTGGTTGCTACTGTTGTTGCTGTTGTAACTACTGTTGTGGTTGCTACTGTTGTGGTTGCTACTGTTGTTGTTGCTACTACTCTTGTGGTTGCTACTGTTGTTGTAACTACTCTTGTGGTTGCTACTGTTGTTGTTGCTACTGTTGTTGCTACTGTTGTGGTTGCTACTGTTGTTGTTGTAACTACTCTTGTGGTTGCTACTGTTGTTGTTGCTACTGTTGTTGTTGCTACTGTTGTTGTTGCTACTGTTGTTGTTGCTACTGTTGTTGTTGTAACTACTGTTGTTGTTGCTACTGTTGTTGTTGCTACTGTTGTGGTTGCTACTGTTGTTGTTACTGTTGTGATTGTTACTGTTGTGGTTGCTACTGTTGTGGTTGCTACTGTTGTTGTTACTGTTGTGGTTGCTACTGTTGTGGTTGCTACTGTTGTTGTTACTGTTGTGGTTGCTACTGTTGTTGTTGTTGCTTTAACTACTCTTGTGGTTGCTACTGTTGTTACTGTTGTGGTTGCTACTGTTACTATTGTTGTTGTTACTGTTGTGGTTGTTGGTGTTGTAGTTACTGTTGTAGCTACTGTTACTGTTGTTGTTATTGTAGTTACTGTAGTGGTTGTTATTATAGCTACTGTTACTGTTGTTGTTATTGTAGCTACTGTAGTGGTTCTTGTTGTGGTTGGTATTGTTGTTATAGCTGCTGTTGTTGTTACTGTTGT
>CAXHJY010000079.1:202500-207500 GCA_964016885.1 Eledone cirrhosa
CACACACACACACACAGGCATCTACATACACACACACTCAGTTACCTGCACACACAGACACACACATGCTCTCACATGCAGTTACCGCGCACGCACCTGCACACACACGCGCACCTGCATACACATACATACATGCATACACAAAATAAAAACGCACCCATACGCACACCCTCGCGAAGGTACATGCACACATACATCCGCAGTCACACACAAGCACCTGCAAACACACACACACAGAGACACCACACACACACACACTTCAGTACTTATAAAACATGTAGTGAAGGTTATGTATATAAAATACAAGATATTTCATGTTTTCTATACTGTATGTATGTATCTGTGTGTATCCCTGTGTGTGTGTGTGTGTGTGTGTGTGTGTGTGCTCAAGTATGAATACTAATTCATCTTCTTACAACATAGCAATGTTGTTTCAGCAAGGCGAGTGGATTGTTCTCCAAGCCCCTTCAGAAAAATTTGTGTGTGTGTTAATATATATAAATGTATGTGTGTGTGTGTGTGTGAGTCTTAGCACGGGGGAGACCACAAATCAGCAGAGTACTTGATGTATGTATACATATATGTAAGCATGTATGTACGTCAGTATGTGTATATGTATATATGTATGAATGTATATGTATGTATATAAAATGTCCTGTATGTAAATATCTGTATGTGTGAATCAAATGTGTGTGGGTGGGGCGCTCTCTCTCTCTCTCTCTCTCTCTCTCTCTCTCTCTCTCTCTCTCTCTCTCTCTCTCTATATATATATATATATATATATACATACATACATACATTTACATATATATACGCCTTACCAATAGATATGTGGTATATTAATGGAAAAAACATACAAGCTTCCCTCTCTGTGTGTGTATGTATTTATATATATATATATATACACATATGTTTGTGTTCGTGTGTGTACATATTTAGCAATAACCAGGCTGTGGACAAGAGATAAAAAGGGAGGTGTTATAATCCCTTCTATACTGTGTCCACTTCTAACAACATTACTAGGGACCGAGTGAGTGTATATATACACAGACACACAATCAGATCGTTGGCCACCTTTTCAGTGTATCTGTGATTATATATATATATATTTACATAGTTATAGTGCATGCTCGCCCCTACACACCCCTACACACATGCAAATGAAACCAGACATAGCCGAGTGCTTCAGAAATTCGCTTAGCTTTCTTGTCCTGGGTTCGGTCCCATCATAATTAACTTTATTATTAGCATGGGGTCGAGCCCAGTCTTGTGACAAGAGAGGAACCGAATGGAAGGTTCCTTAGATGGACCATATCTCTAAAAGTAAGCGGACCCCGACCTTGGTAGCCGCTGATTCTGTCTGAGTATTACATTCACCGTAGAAATGTTTGCGGAGCACTTAGCTACTTGCACTACAATTCAATGTTTGGTAATGTGTGCTGTGATGCCTCGTTGATCTATTAACTGGAATACTCATCGCAGGAATCATCGGAGATCCATCTACTTCCTATATATATATATATATATATATATATATACGATATTGACAAATGGAAACTATATTTATAAAACCATATTTATTTCATTATACATATTTCAAGGACACCAAGTTAAATTATGGTGTGCTTTCATCAGATAAAATATAATATAGATCAGTTTTATAAATAAATATTGACATATCCTTAAAGAATGCAACCATTACTGTTGGAAGCTCCCGGATAGTAAGGGTATGTCAATATTTATTTATAAAACTGATCTATATTATATTTTATCTGATGAAAGCACACCTTAATTTAACTTGGTGTCCTTGAAATATGTATAATGAAATAAATATGGTTTTATAAATATAGTTTCCATTTGTCAATATCGTATTTTTACTCCAAATATTTGTTGAGTGCTTTATATCAGTTATAAAAATATTTGCTTGTTGTATCCCAACAATTTAAATAGAACTCTTACATATATATATATATATATATATATATATATATATATATATATATATATATATATATATGTGTGTGTGTGTGTGTGTGTGTGTGTGTGTGTGTGTGTGTGTATATATAGAGAGAGAGCTATAGATAGATAGTGAGGCATAGATACGCGCGCGCACACATATATATGTAATATGTATATCTATATATCTATATTTACACAGATAGACATGCATCCATAAATACATACATATATATACACATATATATAAAAGGTGTCTTTACTCAAACACACCTGGTTACATTACCGATCAGAGCAAACGCTGACACACACACACTTTCACTGACACACACAAACACAGACAGACACACCCACACACACACACAGTGTGTCTCTGTGTTCAGCAAAATTTCACCAAGCATCAGTACGGAAGAAACTGAACTCTGTGAGAAATTCTTCCATCATTCTCGCTAGAATCAATTTTCGGTGTAGTCGAAGAATACATTTCAGAACAAGTGGCGGAGACTGGGTTTATGGTGTGTGGAGAGAGAGAGAGAGAGTGAGTGAGAGCGAGTGAGAGATGGTGGAGAGAAAGAGAGAAAGATGGAAAGATAATTTGTGAGAGGAGAAAGATAGAAAATAAAAGAGAGAAAAAGAGAAATAGAGATAAAGATGACAGAGAAAAAGAAAAAGAAAACGTGAAAAGGAGAGAGAGCGAGAGAGAGTGAGCGAGAGAGAGTGAGAGAGGTGAGTGAGAGAGTAAGAGAGGTGAGTGAGAGAGAGAGAGAGAAGAAGGGAATCAAGAGACGGGATGAAGGGGAAAAGGAAGTAAAAACGGAAAGAGAGAAGCAAAGTGCTCTTAATTTTGGTAGTAGTCAAGATGGTAGGGAGAGAAAATATATATTGTATATAGAGACATATACTGGCACATACTGGTATATAGAGACACATACTGATATATACTGGCATATACTGATATATAGAGACACATACTGATATATACTGGCATATACTGATATATACTGGCATATACTGGTATATAGAGACACATACTGATATATACTGGCATATACTGATATATAGAGACACATACTGATATATACTGGCATATACTGATATATAGAGACACATACTGATATATACTGGCATATACTGATATATAGAGACACATACTGATATATACTGGCATATACTGATATATACAGGCACATACTGATATATACTGGCATATACTGATATATACAGGCACATACTGGTATATAGAGACACATACTGATATATACTGGCATATACTGATATATACAGACCTATACTGATAGATACAGACATATACTGGTATATACAGACATATACTGATATATACAGACATATACTGATATATAGAGACACATACTGATATATACAGACATATACTGATAGATACAGACATATACTGGTATATACAGACATATACTAATATATACAGACATATACTGATATATACAGACATATACTGATATATACAGACATATACTGATAGATAGAGACATATACTGATATATACTGGCACATATTGATATATACAGACACATACTGGTATATAGAGATATATACTGATAGATACAAACATATACTGATATATAGAGATATATACTGGTATATACTGGCATATACTGATAGATACAAACATATACTGATATATAGAGACATATACTAATATATACAGACATATACTGGTATATACTGGCATATACTGATAGATACTGGCATATACTGATATATACTGGCATATACTGATATATACTGGCACATACTGATATATACTGGCATATACTGATATATACTGGCACATACTGATATATACTGGCACATACTGATATATAGAGATATATACTAATATATACAGACATATACTGATATATACTGGCATATACAGGCACATACTGATATATACAAACATATACTGACATATACAGACAGATACTGATATATACAGAGATACACAAGCATACATATACACACACAGACATATACACAGACACGCATACAGATACACACAGACATACACACAGACATACACACACACGCATACAGACAAACACATACACTGACACAGATATACACAGACATACATACAGTGGCACACATACATACATACACACACAGATATACAGACATACACACAGACACACAACATGTAGAAACCAAATTATGTGTACGTGTGTGTGTGTGTGTGTATATATATATATATATATATATATATATATATATATATATATACACACACAGTTAAGGATGGTTTTCCGAAGGGGATCGGAAAAAAAATCACAAACCCACAGTTAAATGAAGTACTCAATACGTTAGTGGAGAAGAATCATCTTTATGTGTGTATGAGGGAGAGGGAGAGAGAGTGGGGAGCGGAGAGAGAGAGAGAGGGAGGGAGGAGAGTGAGAGTGAGGGAGAGATGACTTCTACAAGACTAGAACTGTTTCATTTGTACGAAATCATTAGGAATTATTCCTGATGATTTCTGACAGATGAAACAATTCTAGTCTTGGAGAAGTCATCTATCTCTCCCTCACACACACACACACACACACACACACACACACACACACACAGCTAAAAAGGCGCGACTACAACACATATACATTATCACCAGATATATATGTATACATAATCACATTCATAACATCAACATCACTACACACACACACACACACACACACACACACACACACACACACACACACACACACACAGCTAAAAAGGTACTACTAACACATACATAATATCAACATCACCACACGGACGCACACACACACATTATATATATATATATATATATATTATATATATATATACACATAGCTAAAAAGATGCCACTAACATATACACACACTCGCACATTACCACCAGATTCATATTTATACATAATCACATTCACAGATAAATATATACACACACACATTACCACCAGATACATATATATACATAATCCCATTCACAACAACATCACCACACACACACACACAAGTTCTACCAATATATACAGCGAAACATTCTACACACGACTAAGGTCCATT
>CAXHJY010000079.1:217500-223095 GCA_964016885.1 Eledone cirrhosa
AAACGTGCACATACACACATCTACATAAACACACAGACACATACATACATCTACATAGACACACAGACACATACATACATCTACATAGACACACAGACACATACATACATCTACATAGACACAGACACACATCTACATAGTCATACATATCTAAATACATATACATCTACACATAAAATCATCTACATAGACACATATATACATATACACACATACATCTACACACATACATACATCCGAAATGAAGACAATTAAGAAGAAGAGAAAGAAGAGAAAGAAGAAGAGAAAGAAGAGAAAGAAGAAGAGAAAGAAGGTAATGGAGGGGTGAGAAAAAAGTGTAAACAAAATGAAAAGTACAAAATACAAAGAGGTGTAGGAAGAGGCAGGTTTTTGCTGTGGAAGTCAAGTCGTAGCCCTCACTCACACTCGTACACTTCACTCAAGCCAGAGCAGTGAGTGAAGTCAGTCAATATAAGAGAGGAAACTGAGTGAAGACGCTTTTACTTTCGCGCACCGACTCTTGTATGTTTCTATGCTGTTGTAGCTCTCGCTTCATATGTGTGTATGTGTTTATATATGTAGATCTGTATGTGTGTGTGTGTGTGTGTGTGTGAACACAGCACCTTACACACACACTCTCTCCCTATATATTTATGTATTTATATATATATATATATATATATATATATATATATATATATATATATATATGTGTGTATATATATATATATATATATATACACACATAAATATATACGTATGTATATGTAAGGGCAAATAACACTTTACACCACATAGCAGCTGTTTGCATATATATATATACACACACACATGTATGTATATAGTGCGTATGTGTGTTTGTATATGTGCTAATATATATATATATATATATATATATATATATACAAATGTGTGTGTGTGTGTGTTTTATTCAGCCTTATGTATATGTATGTGCAAATAGCACCTTACACCATACAGCTGCTATGTATGTTTGTATATGTACATATGTAATATCAGTGTGTATGTGTGTATGTGTTTTATTCAGTCCCATGTGTGTATGTGTGTATGTGTTCGTATGTATATGTAACAACAAATAGCTCCTTACTCGTTATAGCAGCTGTCTATATTATATACGCATGTATGCTTATACATCTGCATATATAGGTGTGTATATATATATATATATATATGTGTGTGTGTGTGTGTGTGTGTGTGTGTGTGTGTGTGTGTGTGTGTGTGTGTGTGTGTGTGTGTGTGTGTGTGTGTGTGTGTGTGTGTGTGAGTGTGTGTGTATGTGTGTGTGCATGAACCTAATATAACTGTATTTTTGCATTCTTGTGTTTGTTTTGTTTTCTTCATTAACTATATATATATGTGTGTGTGTGTGTTTGTATATCTGTGTGCCTATATATATATCAATGTGCGTGTGTGTGTTTGTATATGTGTGCCTATATATATATATTAATATGTGTGTGTGTGTGCAAATACCACCTTACTGGATGGTCTCTATATATAAATGTATATGTACCTTTTATTCAGCTCAGTGTGTATTTTTTATGGATTTATATATATGTGTGTGTGTGTGTCTGTGTGTGTGTGTGTGTCTTTGCTTAGATTCTCAGTATGTTTTTGAATGGAAGTGTATGTGTATATTATAAATATTTGTGTATGCGTGTCTGTATGTATGTGTACATGTATGTATGTGTACATGTATGTATGTGTGTCTGTATGTATGTATGTGTGTCTGTATGTATGTGTCTGTATGTATGTGTACATGTATCTATGTGTACATGTATGTATGTGTGTCTGTATGTATGTGTATGTATGTATGTGTACATGTATGTATGTGTACATGTATGTATGTGTACATGTATGTGTGTGTACATGTATGTGTGTGTGCATGTATGTGTGTGTACATGTATGTATGTGTACATGTATGTGTGTGTACATGTATGTGTGTGTGCATGTATGTGTGTGTACATGTATGTATGTGTACATGTATGTATGTGTACATGTATGTGTGTGTACATGTATGTATGTGTCTGTATGTATGTGTACATGTATGTATGTGTACATGTATGTATGTGTGTCTGTATGTATGTGTCTGTATGTATGTATGTGTACATGTATGTGTACATGTATGTATGTGTACATGTATGTGTGTGTACATGTATGTATGTGTGTCTGTATGTATGTGTGTCTGTGTACATGTATGTATGTGTCCCCCTCCATCTCCAGTCTCACACTACTACTAATAATTTCAATATTTTCATGGTACTTTTCCTCACTTTTCCCCTCATCAGTTACCCTCTTCTTACATTCCACCCCCCCCCCCCCTCCCCCTCCCTTTGATCTCTCTCTTCCTTTTTTCTATATATTCCTTCTTCTTTCACCTCACTTCTCTTTCATTCTCTCTCGCTCTCATTTTCTCTCTCTACCTCTCTCTCTCTTTCTCTGCTATTCCTCTATTAAAATATCTACCACTACCACTACTACCACCACCATTCCTACCACTACTACCGCTACTACCACTACCACCACCATTACTACCACTACTACCACCACTACTACCACCACTACCACCACCATTACTACCACTACCACCACCACTACTACCACTACCACCACTACTACCACTACCATTACTACTACTACTACTACCACCACCATTACTACTACTACTCATTTCAAACACTACAATATTTTTGACTCTCTTTCTCTCTCTCTTCATTGGTATTGTTTTTGTAATTGTTGTCATGCTTGCTCTTTTGTGTGTGTATGTATGTATGTATGTATGTATGTATGTATGTATGTATGTATGTATGTATGTATGTATGTATGTATGTCAGGTCACCAGTTGGTGCTACTGGTAACATGTATCCCAGTACAACCTGTCTCATGGTTGTGTCGTTGGCGACTAAACTGGCAACCCCACCAAGGTTTCTTGGTGAGGAGGATGACTTTGGACATCCTGCAGGACTAAAAACAAAACCTGTCAAAGGGCAAAGGAGCTCTTAAGAGTCAATGGCCATCCAAAATCACCGGGAGAGATGACCCCTTAGCTTTTGTCAAGGCAGAATTCTAGGAGAAGGAAAACTCTGATATAACACCTGCAACCCTGATGGTATCCAATGATGTTGACTTGTTCTTCTTTTTGGTAAATATCATCTTGGTTAAAAGAGTGAGACTGGCTTTGTGCAGTGCCTTTGCTCACTATAAAAGCTTCACGGCACAGGCATTGCTTTATATCTGGAGATCTCTCTGCACATGTCGTCACATGGTACCATGGGCCCAGCACTATGTGTCAATAATTGTCACAAGTGTAGTGTTTGTACCAGAGTTATCAAGTCGCTGGCTGGACTAAAAAGTCACACTCGTTCAGCGCTTCGGTAGGGGTTCTCCTACATGGATATAAAGTAGTGGCCGTGCTCGAAAACGAGTTGGCAGCCACCATGTATGTATGTATGTATGTATGTATGTATGTATGTATGTATGTATGTATGTATGTATGTATGTATGTGTATGTATGCATATATGTGCATACCATTTTTTTTACAAAATTCCCAACACTATATATATATATATATAGTGTGTGTAATGTGAAGTTACTGTAAATATATATGTATATATATCATCATATATATATCATCATATATATACATATATATCATCATATATATACATATATATCATCATATATATATATATATCATCATATATATATATATATTTCATCATATATATATATATATCATCATATATATATATATATATATCATCATATATATATATATATCATCATATATATATATATATATATATCATCATATATATATATATCATCATATATATATATATAATGATATATATACATATATATATATGATGATATATATGTATATATATATGATGATATATATATATATATATATCATCATATATATATATATATATATATCATCATATATATATATATATATATCATCATATATATACATATATATCATCATATATATACATATATATCATTATATATATACATATATATCATATATATATATATATATTATCATATATATACATATATATCATCATATATATATACATATATAACATCATATATATACATATATATCATCATATATATATATGTATATATATCATCATATATATACATATATATCATCATATATATATCCCTGCTAACTTGAGTTGAATGTATCGTCAGTACCTAGTCGTAGCTACTGTCCCCCCAGTCAGAGTAATGAGCCACATCTCATTTGCATAAGCTCCCGTACTCAACCGAATACACTGGGTACATTTTATCATAGCACCGGCACTAAGAAGGTTGTCATGTCTTTGACTCAGCTGAAGAGTCTTATCAATGATGTCCTACCCCTCATCAACCACTTCACAAAGTGCACTGGGTGCATTTATTAAAGGTTGTCATATATATCTTTATTTTATATAGAAATGACTTCTACAGATATAGAACTGTTTCATTCGTATGGAATCATTCAGGAATTTCCTGATGATTTCATACAAGTGAAACAGTTCTAGTCCTGTAGAAGACATTTCTATACAAAATAAAATTACTTATACTCTACCATTGTATTGAGTAACTTTTTAAACTGTGTTCACCTTCCGATCTTCATCAGGAATCCACCCATATATATAAATACACACACACACTATATCTCTATATATATATATAGAGGCACATGGCTTAGTGGTTCAATTCTCGGACTGGGTGATGTATTGTTTCCTTGAGCAAGACACTTTATTTCAGCTGTAGAAATGAGATGATAGGGACTGGGGTCCCTATCATTCCACTGCAAAGTGGTTGTGGACCCCTTGCAAGCAGGGAAAAACAGATGTAAAATGATGATGATGATGATATATATATATAATATATATATATATAAAATAATAAGTGTAAGTCAAACATGTTAAAGTTGGCTTTGTTTATTCCAATTCGCTGTTATACATATTTCAGTGACAGCCATTATTGGCTGTGACCTCATCAGGCAATAAGAATTAAGGCAGAAAAAACAGGAAAACATGATGTTGTAATGGGTTCTACTCTGTTAATTCATCAATATGTCCAGCTCCTGGATGTGTTGTTAGTCCTCAAAGGAATTGGAATCATATCATTACATTACTCTAGAGTGAACAAACCAACCTGCACACTTTGTTGAGTGCTCCTACCCGCATACTGAGGTGTTGGTAAACAACCAACACATACTCAAAATTGATATATATATATATATATATATAAATAATTGTTTCTACTTTAGGCACAAGGCCAGCAATTACTCAGTGCATTACTGGTACTTTATTTTATCGACCCCGTAAGGATGAAAGGCAAAGTCAACCTCGGCGGGATTTGAACTCAAATCGTAAAGGGACGTAACTATGCTGGAAAGCATGGCGTCCGACCCTTTACTGATACTGCCAATCCACCGCCCTTATATATATATAAATAATGATCCTGTGAGCAAACCGGTGAAACTCCTATTTAGCCATAATATATATATGTATGTGAGAAGAACCTATGTGCCTGTCGTATAGAATTAAACTCCATTAATTCTCATC
>CAXHJY010000080.1:0-157500 GCA_964016885.1 Eledone cirrhosa
GAAACTATATATATATATATATATAGATATAGATATATAGTTAATAAAAGATCATATTTGAATGAGAAAACAGACAAATATAGGTGAAGAAAAAAATTATTATAGCTCAAAATAAACTATTCAGAATGCTAAATACAATTCAGTTTGAGTTGTATGAACTCCTTGTTTGAAAGTGTTTAAATAACAATATTAACTCATGGGGCAAATATTTCAATAATATATATATATATATATATTGTGTGTGTGTGTATATATCAAAAGAAAGTGTACAACCAATCAAGGAGAGATAAGAGATTAGTTGTGAGAATTATAAGCCAGTAGTGAAGAGGACAGTCTGCTCAATGTATATTAAGTGCAAGGCAAGCTAACAGTGAAAGTAAATGAATCATACATCATGCAAAAAGTGTACAGGCAGAGCGTTAATATAAAAATTATTGTCAGAGAATACAGAACCAAATTCTTGAATAAATATATTTATTGGTTTACAATTGTTTCAGAAGCCAGACCACAATTCAGTTCATAAATAGCCCCTTTAGTTATGAATGACCATGGGTTTTACACCTAGAAAGTTTATCTCAAGGCAAGGTGATTTTGTGGAAGACCAGTAGTTGCTCATACATACCAGAGATACATTTTTGAATGTGTAGAGAATAATTATATTGTTGAACTTTAAAAAAAAATTGTCATTTTCTTGTGATCTTAAAATGAAGAATTACGTGCATTAATGGATATTGTATTATTTGAATATTAATATAAAGCATATTGAATGATTGCATATGATATGCTGAAGAGTTGCACAAAATATACTGAATAGTTGCATAAAATAGTGTCTTGATTTATTGTGGTAGGTGTATCTAGTTATCAGAAAATATTTTGAATGAGAAATGGCATGTCCCATCCCTGATTCAGTTAGTTTAGATGAATTGAGTCTTTCAATAAAAAATATAATTATTTCATACAGAAATCGTATATGTTCTTCTAAGATAAAATGTTATTTATTGTATTTTTTTAGTATAAAATCTTCATATATATATACAAATACATTTATCCTTTTGTCTCCATTTGATAAATGTGTTAATTGATGTCTGAGATCTGTATAATAGAATTAATGAAACTATTCTTAATTTCATATGTGAGTAAAAGTATGTGGCCTAATGTTTAGGGTGTTGGACTCATGGTCATAATATCGTGGATTTGATTCCTGGACCAATTGGTGAATTGTATTCTTGAGCAAAATACTTTATTCATGCTGCTCTTTCTGCCAGGAGTTTTGACTGGTAGATAGTGTCAGTAACAGAAAGACCAATGGAAACATCATTTCCTTGGTCTGATCTAAAAATTGGTTCCTTTCCTTTTCCATATGAGAAATAATAGTTTTGTTACTTTGTAAATAAAAATTCCAGTAATGATTTATTACTTAGCATTTTCAAAAAATAGTATTGAATTCCTCATTAACTTCTAACAGATTTTAATTCTGAAAATGGTTAAGAGAAAACTATTTATTTTTGCAAAATAGAATGAAAAAATATATAGATAATATCAACTATAGAAGTAATAATTATACTGTCATTTTAAAGCTTTTTATTCCAGAATGTCAATCAGTAAGAGCTGATATTATATTTGTTATTGGAACATCTTTGAAAGCTACTGCAGTAGATTTCCAGCATATGATGAATTTTACCCAAGAATTTTTGAAATATTTTGAGATTGATTCAGGTAATGTGAGGATAGGATTATTGGTGTATAATTCCAAACAGCTTGTACAATTTAATCTAAATAGCTTTCAAACAGAAGCTGACATAGACAGTGCAATCGGGAACATATCCTTTGTACAAAGGAAGCCATATATATCGAAAGCTTTCAATGTTATGGAAAAAAGGATGTTTACACCTGTGAGTGGAGACCGTCATGATGTAGATAACATCGTAATTTTTCTAACTAATCAAATTTACAAGGAAGATATAAAAAAGCTTATTAAAAAATATAGAGGTACAAAAACTACCAGATACAATTTGTATGCTTTGGGTCTTGGAGTATCTGGATTAATGCCTACTGCGAAAAATTCAGCTGCCTACGAAATAAGTACTCTGTATTTGAGAAAACATCTACCAGATATTATCAATTTAATATGTCCAGGTGAGTTATATTAATTTTTTCATTCTCATTCTGTCATATTGAATATAGCAATTTACTCATTGAATATTTTACTGAATATTATTTTCACTTCTATGGTATTATCATAAATTTTTATTTGTACAATGGAGTCTTTTTTTTTTTTGTTTTCTGGTATCAGTGATTCTTCATGTTGCAACTTAATGGATTGTATATGTACAGTTATATATGTGTGCAGTAATGTATGTACAAGTGAATTATGGGACAATATATATGCAGTTGCTATAAGATTTCATTGAGGAAATTAAGGCATAGCATTTGTAGAGAGTCTGATGATTTGTGTAGTTTTTACATAGTACAAATGGCATTGTGGATATGTTTTCTGGTGTTGTGGAGTAGATATGTTTTCTGGTGTTGTGGAGTAGATATGTTTTCTGGTGTTGTGGGTATGTTATCTGGTGTTGTGGATATGTTCTCTGGTGTTGTGGGTACATTCTCTGGTATTGTGGGTACATTCTCTGGTGTTGTGGGTATGTTCTCTGATGTTGTAGGTACATTGTCTGGCATTGTGGGTACATTCTCTGGTGTTGTGGGTATGTTCTCTGGTGTTGTGGATATGTTCTCTGGTGTTGTGGGTACATTCTCTGGTGTTGTGGGTACATTCTCTGGTGTTGTGGATATGTTCTCTGGTGTTGTGGGTACATTGTCTGGTATTGTGGGTACATTCTCTGGTGTTGTGGGTACATTCTCTGGTGTTGTGGATATGTTCTCTGGTGTTGTGGGTACATTGTCTGGTATTGTGGGTACATTCTCTGGCGTTGTGGGTACATTCTCTGGCATTGTGGGTACATTCTCTGGCATTGTGGGTACATTCTCTAGTATTGTGGGTACATTCCTCTGCTGTTGTGGGTATGTTCTGTGAGGTTGTGATTAAGGTCTTCAGTACTGTAACTATGTAATGTTTGTACTTTGGTGCAGATAAATGAAATTGTCTTGTCCACATTGATGTAAAGGTTTTAAAGTCTCCCTGTCTTTGTTCATAGGAAATGAATATGTCCACAAAGAGGCTTTTCCAAACATAATGATGAGATAGTAAAATAGGGACTATGTGCAATGAGATGTAACTACAAATAAAGAAGGAAGTAGCAAGTGGGATAATTTATCCCTGCGGTACACCTTTGTGGATATATATAGAGCAATGTTAATGACAACCATGTTAAAATGGTAAAACCTGATTGGAAGCTTTCAATCATGTTTTGTTAGTTTTTAAGATCAAATATCAATGGCACCTTCCCTTTCATCAAAGGTTTTAAGGAGAAAAGACCATTATATGGAGGTCTCTCAAATATTACTTTGATGATACCTGATGCAACAACAAAACAAGGTTTACATGGCCATTTTCCCTGTTAAAAGTAGAGGATAGCCTTAGAGATCAAATTACAGGAGATCATTTTTAAGGCAATGTTTACCAGCTAGATGCCCCTCTTTGGATTATTTTTAACATTTGTTCTTTATCATATTTTAAAAATGAACTACACTGCTTATATAATTTAATTTTGCAAATTCGCAAGAATTCTGAAGAGTTTATCAAAATGACTTTTCAAAATAATTGAAAGAAAGATGCTTACATAAGATTATGTTGGAATGTTTTAATAAAAAATGTAAACACTTTATAACAAGAAGTACTGTATTCTAAAACCAAGGCCAGTTTCAGGCAGGATGGGATTAAAACAAATTCTTTTGTCATGATGTGAAAAAACTCCCTTGCCTTAAAATGCACACACACATAAAATGAAGCCCATATACATTAAATATGACATATTCTCAATTAGTAGATTATCTAATTTAATTAAACAATTTCATTTGTGAAATTGGTTCTAAGTGGGTTTAATAAATGTGTGAAACAGAATCCTAAAAAAAATAATTTATTTTGAAATCGGTGCGAAATATTTTTCCATTTTCACAGATTAAATTTCTTATGCAGCTGCCATTAAGCTTATCTAACATGCATTATATTTCACAGCATTAATAAAATAATTCAGCTTCAGTTTTCATAGTTAATATTGGAAATTGATTTGATAATTTCCTCTATGGTAAATTTTTTTTTTTTTTTTTTTTTTCAAATTTTAAATCTTTAAATATTTCCTCATCACTATATTTCTTGAACACTATCCTTTCTACCAATTTTTATTTCTTGTGTTGTTACTGATTAACATTTGTTTTTTGTTCTGTCTTTATTTTATTTTAATGTTAATATGCATGAAATTTGTTTTGCTTCGTTTTTGTTTTATTTTCACATATTTTAACTATTTTCACCACTCAATATTTGTTTAAATGAGTATTGTTTTTCTTCCTCATAATTATATATTTTTCCAAACGTATTTATCAAATAATTACATGAGCTGTAATATTCAATAATAAAACTTGATAAAATATAGTTATCTAACAAGGTTTTAAACATGGATAAAAAATGTTATTTTTCTAAATTTTAATTGTTTTATCAATATTAGCTGAAGAAATTGGAATTTATATACATAAACTAAAATGTCTATGTAAAAAGAAACAAATAAAAAATTGAAATAACTCTGTAGGATATACACAAATTTATAACTTTTATTGTTATAAAAAATAAATGCAATCGTCATCACCATTTAACACCCATTTTCCCACACTAGCATGAGTTAGCAATATATTCACTTATTGAAAAGATAGTAAATATTAAATTTTCAGAATCAAATTTTGAAATAAAATTTATATAAATAGTGTCTCCTAATAAGATAAGATTTAAATATGTTGGCAAACAGTAACCACTCTTTGCAACAAAAAATAAATAGACAAATGGTTCCCTGGTATAGATATATATTTTATCATGACTACTTGTCTGAAACCATACTTCAGGGTATAGTTGAAAGCAGTAAAGAAAGTCCTTGTCTGATAACATCAACTGGACAGCTCTCAAGATTGTGACAGAGACCAGTGATACATACCTTTGTTATAGGCAAAATATATTGATTTTCTTCATGTGTCACCTTGAGTCTTTCAACATCAAACACTTTCAACCTGTTGATTCAGGTAGCATTATCTGATTCCAGTGATATATAGTGGTGTGTAAATAACGCATGAAATAAAATTTGTTACTATTTTGTTTAAAGGCCTAAATAATCATGATATACACTAGTTTGTTTTAAACTTTTATAATATGTATACACACACACACGCATATATATATATATATATATATATATATATATACAATATACAAATATATATAATATATATATAGTCTAATCAGTATATCAGTATAGTTTGATGAAGCTGCCCAATTGTTAGAATATTTACTTAATTTTATATAGCAACAGAAAAGATGCCCTTTAAATCAACAAATATTTAAATATAAATATACATTCCTTCAAAATTGTAATAAGTTTAAAAATTACATGAGAACTAAAGCCCTTTTTAGCATAATCAAATATCAATAAAATCTAGGTTATTTATATAAATTCTATTCAGCTCATTGTCTTATTGCTAGATTGTAAAATATTGTAAATTGATTAAAGTGTTCTTAACTTAATATTTTATCATGTACATCATAAAATAAGTTTAATTCTGGTAAATTGGTTATTAAATCTTTATATTGTATTAATTGCTGTAGTTATTTAATCTAAATATTTATTCATAATATTCATTAAATAATTTAATATATACTTAAAATATCTATTTCTACTTTAATTTATTCAAATAAAATGCATTTGTTATTGGTTATTTTTAATGATAAATAACATAATCATAACATTAAGTTGTAATTTATAAATATTTTATCAAAGTATCATTGTGTGGTTATACATATGTTTACTATTTTATGCAATTGTATTATTAAACTGTATTACATGTTAATGATAATATTACAATAATTTTATCAGAGTTATCATTGTCATTATTATTAATAGTAGTAAAAATAATGTGTCTAGTGTTTTAAATGGCAATCAATTATATATGCTTAGTAAATATGGTCATGAGAATGAGTAGTCACTCGGTACCATAGTAGAGATAGATATATTCTTTATTAAGACCAAGCTTGAGACTTATTAACCTCAGGTTTTTTCTGTGTACTCACTGTGTCATCAGACAAGACTAATTTTCAGAGGATTGAAAGAGAGTATATATAGAAAAAAACTACTCGCTTCCTCCTCCTTTCCCTATCCCCCATTCCTCACCACCCCTGTGGTTTTTATCTCTCTATATATAATGTCTCTCCATCTTCAGAAACAGTCTTATCTGAAGACCCTGTGAGTACATGGGAGAAACTCCAAAGTAACAAGACTTAAGCTTTCCTTATCAAAGAATATATAATATATATCTATTTATACTAATGTTTAATTATATTATACTTACATAATAATTACAACAACGAAACATGAATAATTTCCTTCTATTGGATTAATATTTGGTTAACTATAATTATGAAACTCTTAACAGTTTATTAGAAAAAGACTAAATGATAGAGGTTTAGAAACAGAATTGTAATGTGTATTAAAAAATTAATTGCAAATATAAATAATTCCTACTAAAATCAATCATATTTAAAATTAATTACATATTCATTTGCCTTTTGTACATGATATATTTGACCAAAATAACAAACTCGCCTTAATCATATTTCAGCCACACCTACACCTCCTGGTAAGTACTCATGCTTTATTTTCAATCGTGGGTAACCACAGTAAGTAAGGCACTAAATACATTAATATAGTGTAAACAACAAATTTAATATAGAAATGGCTTCTACAGGATTGGAACTGTTTCATTCAAAGGAGACAGCTTCCCTGTTATATGTATGTATAATATATATATATATATATATATATAGGTGAAACAATTGTTCTCGGTATGGTGAACTAACTGTTCTGTAACCACTTCTACTTAACTCGTCCCATGGACTGAGTGCTCTACCACTACCGATATTACCTTCCAGTGTTCTACCACTATATATATATATATATATATATATATATATATATATATAAATGAATCTATATTGATATACAAAATATCGACTCCATAACCCCTCAATGTAAATTTGGCACAAAAATACCAAAAACAGACCATCCTCCTATAGATAATGTTGGAGACAACACTTTTAATATCTTGCAAAAAAATAATATAGAACCAAGCAGTAAATTATATTTATAAATGCTTTTAAAAGCTCTTTGTGAAACTCTTATTTTAAGCTAGTAATTTTACTTATTTTATCCATTTTATTTCTTTTTTAATTTCAGTTGTTACACAACCAACTGGTAAGTCACACATTAATTCTTACTTTTATCTATTACTATATGGAAAGAAAAAAACAAACAAACAAAAAAAAAAAAAAAGACAGTACCAACATTCTATGCCGATATGTATTTTTGCATTTATCCACAGGGATATATATTACTGCTGTAATTTAACAGAATAAATACTAAATTATTGTTTAAATATTTTATACTTAAATTTATAAGGGGTGATATTTGGAAGTTTATTAAAATAATATAAGTTATCGTTAAAATGAAATTCTTTAAGGCTACTGACTGTTAGTTGTTAACATATCAGAGTGCCTTTTGAAATTCCATTTACTGTGCATCATTTTATGATTATATGATTAAATAGAATACCAGAAATATTAATAGCAGATATACAAGAGTTTTACATAATAGAAAACATGAATTAACTATAATGATTTTAAGTAGTACAATAGTAAGATCAATAATTAAATAATTTTACTGAATATATATTTCTTATTTAACATTTATTATAAAGAAAATATATTAAAAAAACATGATAAATTACATAGTCTGTTCAAAAGAATTCTATTAAAATTTCTAAATTTAATTTTGATGTTTTTACATCGCAATGTTCAAAATCAAATTGAATTTTATCCATTAGAACTAAACAATTTAAATTAAAATTACCATCACAGTATAATTTAAAGTATGTTTATCTCATTTTCTTATCTATCCCTTTTGTTACTGTATTTCTAATGAAAGACAAACTATTTGGATGGATTAAGTAAAATATCTTAATTTCTCATTTTTTAGCTGGATTTTGGAATGTAAGAAAGGTTCTACATAAACTCATGATAAAAGGTCTTTAGATAAATATAACCACTTTAAAACATCATTATATTGTAGAAACAGGGGTGTAAGGGCAGTTTGGTATCAAAAGTGTTAAATCTGAATTTATTAGTGTAAGAAAACAAGAAAAAATACAAATTTCTTTTTAAAAAAGATGTCTACAGCACAAAGAAAAGCTTATTTCAACAAAAGGTGAGTTCTGTTCAAGGTTGCCGCAGTGGTGGTCACTTAAGAATAAATTAATAAATTCAAATTTATTTTCACTTAAAAAAAAACAATAATTAATTTTTTTATAACACATTTGGTTCAATTTGAAAAATATATGAAAATACTTTATATATTATACATTATTTTTACTTCAAAAGTAAAAAAAAAAATGAAAATATTCCTTTACTTACTCAAGAGAATCTATATATAACTACTTCAGTAAATTTATTGAAAACATTTTGTATTCTTTGACTTAAAGAAGAGTTCTAACATTGATTGTATTTAACTTAGAGAGAAGAAAGGTGTCTGAAAATGTGAGTCATTGTGTATGTGGCCGTTGAGAATATAAGTTGTGCATGTTAAATTATGAGTTTCGTTTTACTGGTTTCAATCATTGAACTGGGGCCATGCTAGGGCACTGCAATCAATAATTGAAATTAAAAACATCTATATATACATTGCGTGAAATAGTTATAAAGAAAATACTTATCATTATTGAAATTATTGGTATATATTGTTGTTACAGCTCACAATTGTGTAGGTTTAGCAGGCTTCCTATGAGGGTGTGTTAATAACAGAGACCTAGGTCATATATAACTGGGCACAATGATAGCTGTATAATCTTCTGCATTTAATCTTTACATACCTTCACATCTAGATCTATTCTTTGTCACACATGTAACAAATGAACAAACATATTTACCAAAAATTTGATGTCATTTAACCTAAAATTTTGTATTTAATTATTAATATCATGTAATAAGTTATCAAAAAATATCTAAAATCAGGTTTACTAATTCAAATGTTTATATTATCATTAGTAGTGGACAGGTCACTATTAAATATACAGTATTAGAGTAATGTAATGTAGTCAGTGTTGTTTTGTACTTTTGAAAAATGCCTTGCTAAAGTTTGATGAAATTAGGATGTTATGGGTTAATGTAAAATGAGGTACTATCTAGAATAATTCTACACAGTAAACGTAGGTATGATATATATATATGTATGAGTCAGGAGCTCAGCCGTCGGGATCCTGACTCATTCATATAACCATACTCTACTACCCCAAGTATTGAGCACTCTGATGAGTAATGGTCTAACCAGTTTATTACTGAATCCATCCTGATATATATATATATATTGGTCAAAGTACATTTGTAAAAAGTTCAAACACAGACAATGGTATTTCAGGGAGCATTTGTATTTTGCATTGTGATGGCAGCATGTCATAATATATTTTTCAATATGAAATATTTGTTGTAGAAAGAGTAAATCCAAATGAATTTCATTCATATATATCATAGCATTGTGTAACAAAGTGAATAGTTTATGATACGGATGTTTCTGTTGCATTTATAATTTTGTTACTAAGTTGGCTACAATTATTCGTTATCAATTATATTCAGTTGTGTTTGGTGTTAATAAGAGGATTAGGATAGATCTAAGTACATAAAATTGTACTTAAATACAATAACTGTTATCTAGACTAAAGATAACATGGATCATGTTAAAAAAAAAAACCTAAACCAACAGGCTGTTCATATAATAATATATATACATATTGAGCATTGATTAAGGTTTTAACTTTATAGTCTTCATAGCAAGCTGTGAAAGTATATGTATATTTATAAAATTTATTTACTTATCTATTATTTGGCTCAAGGTAAAGATAGGTTTTCAGAAATTTATCACTTTCGTTGGGTATCATTAAAGTCTGCAGACAATCTATGATGAATGTTAATTTGTTAAATATTTGAGTGTTATTAAAATCTCTAGTTCTTCTATGATAAATATTGAATTATTATATATGTGGCAGTGTTAATTGATGGCTACCTCCCTATTCTCTAGGTAAATGTAATGCTGCCAAATCAGACATTGTGTTCGTTCTGGATTCTTCAACTAGCGTTACTGATGTGAACTTCAAGAAAATCTTAGCTTTTGTAAAAGACTTTCTATCGGAGGCTAGTATTGACAATGGTAATGTGAGAGTAGGGGCAGTGATTTATAGCACTGACGTACAAGTGCAGTTTCATTTGAATCACTACCATTCAAAGAGAGATATCCTCAATGCTATTGACAACATTGCCTATGTGTATGGAAGCACAAATACATATGGAGGTCTGCACACAGCCAGAAGACAGATGTTTACTGCAGAAAATGGTGACAGAGCCGGTATTCCTAATATTATTTTCCTTATTACTGATGGCGTTTCCAACATCAACGCTTTACAAACCATACCAGAAGCCGAAGCTATTCGTGCAGAAAAGATCCATATTTACGCTATAGGTATAGGCCTTGCAGAAACTACAGAACTTGACAAAATTGCATCATATCCACCATCAGAAAACAGTTTCACTGTCGAAGATTTTAATCAGCTTTATGATTTAAAACACCAAATATTTGATTCTTTCTGTCCGGGTACGTATATTACGTAGATTATGTCAGTTGTTGCGTTTCGTTTCTTTCATGTCGGTCAACATCACTTTGTAGTGTCATTCTACATATTAATTGTACACATGTTTATTGTGTTACATCTAATCTGTCTCCTTGGTCAATCATTTCTTTTGTTGTTCTTGCTGAAATTTCAGTTGAACGAGGTTTTGTTTTGTATTTGATCGATTGTAAATGTTGTTGTTACTGTTCACTATCAATGATATTTGTTCATATTATTATACACATAACAGTTTATATTTTCTCCAATATGTTTGTGAGAAATATTCAATTTAAAATATAATCAAATTGACACAATTATAAAATTAGATATTCTGTTTTGTCTATGTATTGTGATGGGCTGTTGCCAGAATTTGTATATTCATAAGTAATATTCAATTATATTTGTTCACATTGCAGAATATGTTCTCTCTAATGTGAATTATTATTGAAATTATTTCTTTTCTATGTGTTGATATCTATCCATATCACACTACATTCTTTATGTTGTTGTTGCTGGTTACTCTTGATGTTATCAACATAATATTGTTATCGTTATATATCAGTCTGTTTTTACTAAGTTCCTGTTATATGTTTGGATATTTCTGTTGTTATATGGTGTTTTGAACAAGATAATCCACTTGTTTCAGTAAGGTTACATGTGTCTTTATAATATTTGTAAAGAGAATTTCCTCTTACCGTGATTGTGAACGCTAGGCATAACTATGAGTAAATCTGGAATTACTAATTATATCTGACTAGTTTATTGCACTTTTCCACTTTACAGTAAGACCTGAAGTAACAACTCCACATCCAAAACCACCTGGTAAGATATTTTAAATGGTTTTCTTTGTTACTTAGTTTCAAATAAGAGATCTGTAACTATTGGCTAGAATTAAGTTCTTTAAAGTATACATGATCTAATTGAAGGAAAGTCTATGGAAATCTAGTGATTTCTTAAATATTTGAGTGTTATTAAATTCTCTAGATGTTCTATGATAAATATTGAATTATTATATATGTGGTAGTGTTAATTGATGGCTACCTCCCTATTCTCTAGGTAAATGTAATGCTGCTGAATCAGACATTGTGTTCGTTCTGGATTCTTCAACTAGCGTTACTGATGTGAACTTCAAGAAAATCTTAGCTTTTGTGAAAGACTTTCTATCGGAGGCTAGTATTGACAATGGTAATGTGAGAGTAGGGGCAGTGATTTATAGCACTGACGTACAAGTGCAGTTTCATTTGAATCACTACCATTCAAAGAGAGATATCCTCAATGCTATTGACAACATTGCCTATGTGTATGGAAGCACAAATACATATGGAGGTCTGCACACAGCCAGAAGACAGATGTTTACTGCAGAAAATGGTGACAGAGCCGGTATTCCTAATATTATTTTCCTTATTACTGATGGCGTTTCCAACATCAACGCTTTTCAAACCATACCAGAAGCCAAAGCTATTCGTGCAGAAAACATCCATATTTACGCTATAGGTATAGGCCTTGCAGAAACTACAGAACTTGACAAAATTGCATCATATCCACCATCAGAAAACAGTTTCACTGTCGAAGATTTTAATCAGCTTTATGATTTAAAACACCAAATATTTGATTCTTTCTGTCCGGGTACGTATATTACGTAGATTATGTCAGTTGTTGCGTTTCGTTTCTTTCATGTCGGTCAACATCACTTTGTAGTGTCATTCTACATATTAATTGTACACATGTTTATTGTGTTACATCTAATCTGTCTCCTTGGTCAATCATTTCTTTTGTTGTTCTTGCAGAAATTTCAGTTGAACGAGGTTTTGTTTTGTATTTGATCGATTGTAAATGTTGTTGTTACTGTTCACTATCAATGATATTTGTTCATATTATAATACACATAACAGTTTATATTTTGTCCAATATGTTTGTGAGAAAGATTCAATTGAAAATATAATCAAATTGACACAATTATAGAATTAGATATTCTGTTTTGTCTATGTATTGTGATGGGCTGTTGCCAGAATTTGTATATTCATAAGTAATATTCAATTATATTTGTTCACATTGCAGAATATGTTCTCTCTAATGTGAATTATTATTGAAATTATTTCTTTTCTATGTGTTGATATCTATCCATATCACACTACATTCTTTATGTTGTTGTTGCTGGTTACTCTTGATGTTATCAACATAATATTGTTATCGTTATATATCAGTCTGTTTTTACTAAGTTCCTGTTATATGTTTGGATATTTCTGTTGTTATATGGTGTTTTGAACAAGATAATCCACTTGTTTCCGTAAGGTTACATGTGTCTATATAATATTTGTAAAGAGAATTTCCTCTTACCGTGATTGTGAACGCTAGGCATAACTATGAGTAAATCTGGAATTACTAATTATATCTGACTAGTTTATTGCACTTTTCCACTTTACAGTAAGACCTGAAGTAACAACTCCACATCCAAAACCACCTGGTAAGATATTTTAAATGGTTTTCTTTGTTACTTAGTTTCAAATAAGAGATCTGTAACTATTGGCTAGAATTAAGTTCTTTAAAGTATACATGATCTAATTGAAGGAAAGTCTATGGAAATCTAGTGATTTCTTAAATATTTGAGTGTTATTAAATATTCTCTAGATGTTCTATGATAAATATTGAATTATTATATATGTGGCAGTGTTAATTGATGGCTACCTCCCTATTCTCTAGGTAAATGTAATGCTGCTGAATCAGACATTGTGTTCGTTCTGGATTCTTCAACTAGCGTTACTGATGTGAACTTCAAGAAAATCTTAGCTTTTGTGAAAGACTTTCTATCGGAGGCTAGTATTGACAATGGTAATGTGAGAGTAGGGGCAGTGATTTATAGCACTGACGTACAAGTGCAGTTTCATTTGAATTACTACCATTCAAAGAGAGATATCCTCAATGCTATTGACAACATTGCCTATGTGTATGGAAGCACAAATACATATGGAGGTCTGCACACAGCCAGAAGACAGATGTTTACTGCAGAAAATGGTGACAGAGCCGGTATTCCTAATATTATTTTCCTTATTACTGATGGCGTTTCCAACATCAACGCTTTACAAACCATACCAGAAGCCGAAGCTATTCGTGCAGAAAACATCCATATTTACGCTATAGGTATAGGCCTTGCAGAAACTACAGAACTTGACAAAATTGCATCATATCCACCATCAGAAAACAGTTTCACTGTCGAAGATTTTAATCAGCTTTATGATTTAAAACACCAAATATTTGATTCTTTCTGTCCGGGTACGTATATTACGTAGATTATGTCAGTTGTTGCGTTTCGTTTCTTTCATGTCGGTCAACATCACTTTGTAGTGTCATTCTACATATTAATTGTACACATGTTTATTGTGTTACATCTAATCTGTCTCCTTGGTCAATCATTTCTTTTGTTGTTCTTGCTGAAATTTCAGTTGAACGAGGTTTTGTTTTGTATTTGATCGATTGTAAATGTTGTTGTTACTGTTCACTATCAATGATATTTGTTCATATTATAATACACATAACAGTTTATATTTTGTCCAATATGTTTGTGAGAAATATTCAATTGAAAATATAATCAAATTGACACAATTATAGAATTAGATATTCTGTTTTGTCTATGTATTGTGATGGGCTGTGGCCAGAATTTGTATATTCATAAGTAATATTCAATTATATTTGTTCACATTGCAGAATATGTTCTCTCTAATGTGAATTATTATTGAAATTATTTCTTTTCTATGTGTTGATATCTATCCATATCACACTACATTCTTTATGTTGTTGTTGCTGGTTACTCTTGATGTTATCAACATAATATTGTTATCGTTATATATCAGTCTGTTTTTACTAAGTTCCTGTTATATGTTTGGATATTTCTGTTGTTATATGGTGTTTTGAACAAGATAATCCACTTGTTTCAGTAAGGTTACATGTCTCTATATAATATTTGTAAAGAGAATTTCCTCTTACCGTGATTGTGAACGCTAGGCATAACTATGAGTTAATCTGGAATTACTAATTATATCTGACTAGTTTATTGAACTTTTCCACTTTACAGTAAGACCTGAAGTAACAACTCCACATCCAAAACCACCTGGTAAGATATTTTAAATGGTTTTCTTTGTTACTTAGTTTCAAATAAGAGATCTGTAACTATTGGCTAGAATTAAGTTCTTTAAAGTATACATGATCTAATTGAAGGAAAGTCTATGGAAATCTAGTGATTTCTTAAATATTTGAGTGTTATTAAATATTCTCTAGATGTTCTATGATAAATATTGAATTATTATATATGTGGCAGTGTTAATTGATGGCTACCTCCCTATTCTCTAGGTAAATGTAATGCTGCTGAATCAGACATTGTGTTCGTTCTGGATTCTTCAACTAGCGTTACTGATGTGAACTTCAAGAAAATCTTAGCTTTTGTGAAAGACTTTCTATCGGAGGCTAGTATTGACAATGGTAATGTGAGAGTAGGGGCAGTGATTTATAGCACTGACGTACAAGTGCAGTTTCATTTGAATCACTACCATTCAAAGAGAGATATCCTCAATGCTATTGACAACATTGCCTATGTGTATGGAAGCACAAATACATATGGAGGTCTGCACACAGCCAGAAGACAGATGTTTACTGCAGAAAATGGTGACAGAGCCGGTATTCCTAATATTATTTTCCTTATTACTGATGGCGTTTCCAACATCAACGCTTTACAAACCATACCAGAAGCCGAAGCTATTCGTGCAGAAAACATCCATATTTACGCTATAGGTATAGGCCTTGCAGAAACTACAGAACTTGACAAAATTGCATCATATCCACCATCAGAAAACAGTTTCACTGTCGAAGATTTTAATCAGCTTTATGATTTAAAACACCAAATATTTGATTCTTTCTGTCCGGGTACGTATATTACGTAGATTATGTCAGTTGTTGTCGTTTCTTTCATGTCGGTCAACATCACTTTGTAGTGTCATTCTTCATATTAATTGTACACATGTTTATTGTGTTACATCTAATCTGTCTCCTTGGTCAATCATTTCTTTTGTTGTTCTTGCTGAAATTTCAGTTGAACGAGGTTTTGTTTTGTATTTGATCGATTGTAAATGTTGTTGTTACTGTTCACTATCAATGATATTTGTTCATATTATAATACACATAACAGTTTATATTTTGTCCAATATGTTTGTGAGAAATATTCAATTGAAAATATAATCAAATTGACACAATTATAGAATTAGATATTCTGTTTTGTCTATGTATTGTGATGGGCTGTTGCCAGAATTTGTATATTCATAAGTAATATTCAATTATATTTGTTCACATTGCAGAATATGTTCTCTCTAATGTGAATTATTATTGAAATTATTTTTTTTCTATGTGTTGATATCTATCCATATCACACTACATTCTTTATGTTGTTGTTGCTGGTTACTCTTGATGTTATCAACATAATATTGTTATCGTTATATATCAGTCTGTTTTTACTAAGTTCCTGTTATATGTTTGGATATTTCTGTTGTTATATGGTGTTTTGAACAAGATAATCCACTTGTTTCAGTAAGGTTACATGTGTCTATATAATATTTGTAAAGAGAATTTCCTCTTACCGTGATTGTGAACGCTAGGCATAACTATGAGTTAATCTGGAATTACTAATTATATCTGACTAGTTTATTGAACTTTTCCACTTTACAGTAAGACCTGAAGTAACAACTCCACATCCAAAACCACCTGGTAAGATATTTTAAATGGTTTTCTTTGTTACTTAGTTTCAAATAAGAGATCTGTAACTATTGGCTAGAATTAAGTTCTTTAAAGTATACATGATCTAATTGAAGGAAAGTCTATGGAAATCTAGTGATTTCTTAAATATTTGAGTGTTATTAAATATTCTCTAGATGTTCTATGATAAATATTGAATTATTATATATGTGGCAGTGTTAATTGATGGCTACCTCCCTATTCTCTAGGTAAATGTAATGCTGCTGAATCAGACATTGTGTTCGTTCTGGATTCTTCAACTAGCGTTACTGATGTGAACTTCAAGAAAATCTTAGCTTTTGTGAAAGACTTTCTATCGGAGGCTAGTATTGACAATGGTAATGTGAGAGTAGGGGCAGTGATTTATAGCACTGACGTACAAGTGCAGTTTCATTTGAATTACTACCATTCAAAGAGAGATATCCTCAATGCTATTGACAACATTGCCTATGTGTATGGAAGCACAAATACATATGGAGGTCTGCACACAGCCAGAAGACAGATGTTTACTGCAGAAAATGGTGACAGAGCCGGTATTCCTAATATTATTTTCCTTATTACTGATGGCGTTTCCAACATCAACGCTTTACAAACCATACCAGAAGCCGAAGCTATTCGTGCAGAAAACATCCATATTTACGCTATAGGTATAGGCCTTGCAGAAACTACAGAACTTGACAAAATTGCATCATATCCACCATCAGAAAACAGTTTCACTGTCGAAGATTTTAATCAGCTTTATGATTTAAAACACCAAATATTTGATTCTTTCTGTCCGGGTACGTATATTACGTAGATTATGTCAGTTGTTGCGTTTCGTTTCTTTCATGTCGGTCAACATCACTTTGTAGTGTCATTCTACATATTAATTGTACACATGTTTATTGTGTTACATCTAATCTGTCTCCTTGGTCAATCATTTCTTTTGTTGTTCTTGCTGAAATTTCAGTTGAACGAGGTTTTATTTTATATTTTATCGATTGTATATGTTGTTGTTACTGTTCACTATCAATGATATTTGTTCATATTATAATACACATAACAGTTTATATTTTCTCCAATATGTTTGTGAGAAATATTCAATTTAAAATATAATCAAATTGACACAATTATAGAATTAGATATTCTGTTTTGTCTATGTATTGTGATGGGCTGTTGCCAGAATTTGTATATTCATAAGTAATATTCAATTATATTTGTTCACATTGCAGAATATGTTCTCTCTAATGTGAATTATTATTGAAATTATTTCTTTTCTATGTGTTGATATCTATCCATATCACACTACATTCTTTATGTTGTTGTTGCTGGTTACTCTTGATGTTATCAACATAATATTGTTATCGTTATATATCAGTCTGTTTTTACTAAGTTCCTGTTATATGTTTGGATATTTCTGTTGTTATATGGTGTTTTGAACAAGATAATCCACTTGTTTCAGTAAGGTTACATGTCTCTATATAATATTTGTAAAGAGAATTTCCTCTTACCGTGATTGTGAACGCTAGGCATAACTATGAGTAAATCTGGAATTACTAATTATATCTGACTAGTTTATTGCACTTTTCCACTTTACAGTAAGAACTGAAGTAACAACTCCACATCTAAAACCACCTGGTAAGATATTTTAAATGGTTTTCTTTGTTACTTAGTTTCAAAGTAAGAGATCTGTAACTATTGGCTAGAATTAAGTTCTTTAAAGTATACATGATCTAATTGAAGGAAAGTCTATGGAAATCTAGTGATTTCTTAAATATTTGAGTGTTATTAAATTCTCTAGATGTTCTATGATAAATATTGAATTATTATATATGTGGCAGTGTTAATTGATGGCTACCTCCCTATTCTCTAGGTAAATGTAATGCTGCTGAATCAGACATTGTGTTCGTTCTGGATTCTTCAACTAGCGTTACTGATGTGAACTTCAAGAAAATCTTAGCTTTTGTGAAAGACTTTCTATCGGAGGCTAGTATTGACAATGGTAATGTGAGAGTAGGGGCAGTGATTTATAGCACTGACGTACAAGTGCAGTTTCATTTGAATCACTACCATTCAAAGAGAGATATCCTCAATGCTATTGACAACATTGCCTATGTGTATGGAAGCACAAATACATATGGAGGTCTGCACACAGCCAGAAGACAGATGTTTACTGCAGAAAATGGTGACAGAGCCGGTATTCCTAATATTATTTTCCTTATTACTGATGGCGTTTCCAACATCAACGCTTTACAAACCATACCAGAAGCCGAAGCTATTCGTGCAGAAAACATCCATATTTACGCTATAGGTATAGGCCTTGCAGAAACTACAGAACTTGACAAAATTGCATCATATCCACCATCAGAAAACAGTTTCACTGTCGAAGATTTTAATCAGCTTTATGATTTAAAACACCAAATATTTGATTCTTTCTGTCCGGGTACGTATATTACGTAGATTATGTCAGTTGTTGCGTTTCGTTTCTTTCATGTCGGTCAACATCACTTTGTAGTGTCATTCTACATAGTAATTGTACACATGTTTATTGTGTTACATCTAATCTGTCTCCTTGGTCAATCATTTCTTTTGTTGTTCTTGCTGAAATTTCAGTTGAACGAGGTTTTGTTTTGTATTTTATCGATTGTATATGTTGTTGTTACTGTTCACTATCAATGATATTTGTTCATATTATAATACACATAACAGTTTATATTTTCTCCAATATGTTTGTGAGAAATATTCAATTTAAAATATAATCAAATTGACACAATTATAGAATTAGATATTCTGTTTTGTCTATGTATTGTGATGGGCTGTTGCCAGAATTTGTATATTCATAAGTAATATTCAATTATATTTGTTCACATTGCAGAATATGTTCTCTCTAATGTGAATTATTATTGAAATTATTTCTTTTCTATGTGTTGATATCTATCCATATCACACTACATTCTTTATGTTGTTGTTGCTGGTTACTCTTGATGTTATCAACATAATATTGTTATCGTTATATATCAGTGTTTTTACTAAGTTCCTGTTATATGTTTGGATATTTCTGTTGTTATATGGTGTTTTGAACAAGATAATCCACTTGTTTCAGTAAGGTTACATGTCTCTATATAATATTTGTAAAGAGAATTTCCTCTTACCGTGATTGTGAACGCTAGGCATAACTATGAGTAAATCTGGAATTACTAATTATATCTGACTAGTTTATTGCACTTTTCCACTTTACAGTAAGACCTGAAGTAACAACTCCACATCCAAAACCACCTGGTAAGATATTTTAAATGGTTTTCTTTGTTACTTAGTTTCAAAGTAAGAGATCTGTAACTATTGGCTAGAATTAAGTTCTTTAAAGTATACATGATCTAATTGAAGGAAAGTCTATGGAAATCTAGTGATTTCTTAAATATTTGAGTGTTATTAAATTCTCTAGATGTTCTATGATAAATATTGAATTATTATATATGTGGCAGTGTTAATTGATGGCTACCTCCCTATTCTCTAGGTAAATGTAATGCTGCTGAATCAGACATTGTGTTCGTTCTGGATTCTTCAACTAGCGTTACTGATGTGAACTTCAAGAAAATCTTAGCTTTTGTGAAAGACTTTCTATCGGAGGCTAGTATTGACAATGGTAATGTGAGAGTAGGGGCAGTGATTTATAGCACTGACGTACAAGTGCAGTTTCATTTGAATTACTACCATTCAAAGAGAGATATCCTCAATGCTATTGACAACATTGCCTATGTGTATGGAAGCACAAATACATATGGAGGTCTGCACACAGCCAGAAGACAGATGTTTACTGCAGAAAATGGTGACAGAGCCGGTATTCCTAATATTATTTTCCTTATTACTGATGGCGTTTCCAACATCAACGCTTTACAAACCATACCAGAAGCCGAAGCTATTCGTGCAGAAAACATCCATATTTACGCTATAGGTATAGGCCTTGCAGAAACTACAGAACTTGACAAAATTGCATCATATCCACCATCAGAAAACAGTTTCACTGTCGAAGATTTTAATCAGCTTTATGATTTAAAACACCAAATATTTGATTCTTTCTGTCCGGGTACGTATATTACGTAGATTATGTCAGTTGTTGCGTTTCGTTTCTTTCATGTCGGTCAACATCACTTTGTAGTGTCATTCTACATAGTAATTGTACACATGTTTATTGTGTTACATCTAATCTGTCTCCTTGGTCAATCATTTCTTTTGTTGTTCTTGCTGAAATTTCAGTTGAACGAGGTTTTGTTTTGTATTTTATCGATTGTAAATGTTGTTGTTACTGTTCACTATCAATGATATTTGTTCATATTATAATACACATAACAGTTTATATTTTGTCCAATATGTTTGTGAGAAATATTCAATTAAAAATATAATCAAATTGACACAATTATAGAATTAGATATTCTGTTTTGTCTATGTATTGTGATGGGCTGTTGCCAGAATTTGTATATTCATAAGTAATATTCAATTATATTTGTTCACATTGCAGAATATGTTCTCTCTAATGTGAATTATTATTGAAATTATTTCTTTTCTATGTGTTGATATCTATCCATATCACACTACATTCTTTATGTTGTTGTTGCTGGTTACTCTTGATGTTATCAACATAATATTGTTATCGTTATATATCAGTCTGTTTTTACTAAGTTCCTGTTATATGTTTGGATATTTCTGTTGTTATATGGTGTTTTGAACAAGATAATCCACTTGTTTCAGTAAGGTTACATGTGTCTATATAATATTTGTAAAGAGAATTTCCTCTTACCGTGATTGTGAACGCTAGGCATAACTATGAGTAAATCTGGAATTACTAATTATATCTGACTAGTTTATTGCACTTTTCCACTTTACAGTAAGACCTGAAGTAACAACTCCACATCCAAAACCACCTGGTAAGATATTTTAAATGGTTTTCTTTGTTACTTAGTTTCAAATTAAGAGATCTGTAACTATTGGCTAGAATTAAGTTCTTTAAAGTATACATGATCTAATTGAAGGAAAGTCTATGGAAATCTAGTGATTTCTTAAATATTTGAGTGTTATTAAATTCTCTAGATGTTCTATGATAAATATTGAATTATTATATATGTGGCAGTGTTAATTGATGGCTACCTCCCTATTCTCTAGGTAAATGTAATGCTGCTGAATCAGACATTGTGTTCGTTCTGGATTCTTCAACTAGCGTTACTGATGTGAACTTCAAGAAAATCTTAGCTTTTGTGAAAGACTTTCTATCGGAGGCTAGTATTGACAATGGTAATGTGAGAGTAGGGGCAGTGATTTATAGCACTGACGTACAAGTGCAGTTTCATTTGAATCACTACCATTCAAAGAGAGATATCCTCAATGCTATTGACAACATTGCCTATGTGTATGGAAGCACAAATACATATGGAGGTCTGCACACAGCCAGAAGACAGATGTTTACTGCAGAAAATGGTGACAGAGCCGGTATTCCTAATATTATTTTCCTTATTACTGATGGCGTTTCCAACATCAACGCTTTACAAACCATACCAGAAGCCGAAGCTATTCGTGCAGAAAACATCCATATTTACGCTATAGGTATAGGCCTTGCAGAAACTACAGAACTTGACAAAATTGCATCATATCCACCATCAGAAAACAGTTTCACTGTCGAAGATTTTAATCAGCTTTATGATTTAAAACACCAAATATTTGATTCTTTCTGTCCGGGTACGTATATTACGTAGATTATGTCAGTTGTTGTCGTTTCTTTCATGTCGGTCAACATCACTTTGTAGTGTCATTCTTCATATTAATTGTACACATGTTTATTGTGTTACATCTAATCTGTCTCCTTGGTCAATCATTTCTTTTGTTGTTCTTGCTGAAATTTCAGTTGAACGAGGTTTTGTTTTGTATTTGATCGATTGTAAATGTTGTTGTTACTGTTCACTATCAATGATATTTGTTCATATTATAATACACATAACAGTTTATATTTTGTCCAATATGTTTGTGAGAAATATTCAATTGAAAATATAATCAAATTGACACAATTATAGAATTAGATATTCTGTTTTGTCTATGTATTGTGATGGGCTGTGGCCAGAATTTGTATATTCATAAGTAATATTCAATTATATTTGTTCACATTGCAGAATATGTTCTCTCTAATGTGAATTATTATTGAAATTATTTCTTTTCTATGTGTTGATATCTATCCATATCACACTACATTCTTTATGTTGTTGTTGCTGGTTACTCTTGATGTTATCAACATAATATTGTTATCGTTATATATCAGTCTGTTTTTACTAAGTTCCTGTTATATGTTTGGATATTTCTGTTGTTATATGGTGTTTTGAACAAGATAATCCACTTGTTTCAGTAAGGTTACATGTCTCTATATAATATTTGTAAAGAGAATTTCCTCTTACCGTGATTGTGAACGCTAGGCATAACTATGAGTTAATCTGGAATTACTAATTATATCTGACTAGTTTATTGAACTTTTCCACTTTACAGTAAGACCTGAAGTAACAACTCCACATCCAAAACCACCTGGTAAGATATTTTAAATGGTTTTCTTTGTTACTTAGTTTCAAATAAGAGATCTGTAACTATTGGCTAGAATTAAGTTCTTTAAAGTATACATGATCTAATTGAAGGAAAGTCTATGGAAATCTAGTGATTTCTTAAATATTTGAGTGTTATTAAATATTCTCTAGATGTTCTATGATAAATATTGAATTATTATATATGTGGCAGTGTTAATTGATGGCTACCTCCCTATTCTCTAGGTAAATGTAATGCTGCTGAATCAGACATTGTGTTCGTTCTGGATTCTTCAACTAGCGTTACTGATGTGAACTTCAAGAAAATCTTAGCTTTTGTGAAAGACTTTCTATCGGAGGCTAGTATTGACAATGGCAATGTGAGAGTAGGGGCAGTGATTTATAGCACTGACGTACAAGTGCAGTTTCATTTGAATTACTACCATTCAAAGAGAGATATCCTCAATGCTATTGACAACATTGCCTATGTGTATGGAAGCACAAATACATATGGAGGTCTGCACACAGCCAGAAGACAGATGTTTACTGCAGAAAATGGTGACAGAGCCGGTATTCCTAATATTATTTTCCTTATTACTGATGGCGTTTCCAACATCAACGCTTTACAAACCATACCAGAAGCCGAAGCTATTCGTGCAGAAAACATCCATATTTACGCTATAGGTATAGGCCTTGCAGAAACTACAGAACTTGACAAAATTGCATCATATCCACCATCAGAAAACAGTTTCACTGTCGAAGATTTTAATCAGCTTTATGATTTAAAACACCAAATATTTGATTCTTTCTGTCCGGGTACGTATATTACGTAGATTATGTCAGTTGTTGCGTTTCGTTTCTTTCATGTCGGTCAACATCACTTTGTAGTGTCATTCTACATATTAATTGTACACATGTTTATTGTGTTACATCTAATCTGTCTCCTTGGTCAATCATTTCTTTTGTTGTTCTTGCTGAAATTTCAGTTGAACGAGGTTTTGTTTTATATTTTATCGATTGTATATGTTGTTGTTACTGTTCACTATCAATGATATTTGTTCATATTATAATACACATAACAGTTTATATTTTCTCCAATATGTTTGTGAGAAATATTCAATTTAAAATATAATCAAATTGACACAATTATAGAATTAGATATTCTGTTTTGTCTATGTATTGTGATGGGCTGTTGCCAGAATTTGTATATTCATAAGTAATATTCAATTATATTTGTTCACATTGCAGAATATGTTCTCTCTAATGTGAATTATTATTGAAATTATTTCTTTTCTATGTGTTGATATCTATCCATATCACACTACATTCTTTATGTTGTTGTTGCTGGTTACTCTTGATGTTATCAACATAATATTGTTATCGTTATATATCAGTCTGTTTTTACTAAGTTCCTGTTATATGTTTGGATATTTCTGTTGTTATATGGTGTTTTGAACAAGATAATCCACTTGTTTCAGTAAGGTTACATGTCTCTATATAATATTTGTAAAGAGAATTTCCTCTTACCGTGATTGTGAACGCTAGGCATAACTATGAGTAAATCTGGAATTACTAATTATATCTGACTAGTTTATTGCACTTTTCCACTTTACAGTAAGAACTGAAGTAACAACTCCACATCCAAAACCACCTGGTAAGATATTTTAAATGGTTTTCTTTGTTACTTAGTTTCAAAGTAAGAGATCTGTAACTATTGGCTAGAATTAAGTTCTTTAAAGTATACATGATCTAATTGAAGGAAAGTCTATGGAAATCTAGTGATTTCTTAAATATTTGAGTGTTATTAAATTCTCTAGATGTTCTATGATAAATATTGAATTATTATATATGTGGCAGTGTTAATTGATGGCTACCTCCCTATTCTCTAGGTAAATGTAATGCTGCTGAATCAGACATTGTGTTCGTTCTGGATTCTTCAACTAGCGTTACTGATGTGAACTTCAAGAAAATCTTAGCTTTTGTGAAAGACTTTCTATCGGAGGCTAGTATTGACAATGGTAATGTGAGAGTAGGGGCAGTGATTTATAGCACTGACGTACAAGTGCAGTTTCATTTGAATCACTACCATTCAAAGAGAGATATCCTCAATGCTATTGACAACATTGCCTATGTGTATGGAAGCACAAATACATATGGAGGTCTGCACACAGCCAGAAGACAGATGTTTACTGCAGAAAATGGTGACAGAGCCGGTATTCCTAATATTATTTTCCTTATTACTGATGGCGTTTCCAACATCAACGCTTTACAAACCATACCAGAAGCCGAAGCTATTCGTGCAGAAAACATCCATATTTACGCTATAGGTATAGGCCTTGCAGAAACTACAGAACTTGACAAAATTGCATCATATCCACCATCAGAAAACAGTTTCACTGTCGAAGATTTTAATCAGCTTTATGATTTAAAACACCAAATATTTGATTCTTTCTGTCCGGGTACGTATATTACGTAGATTATGTCAGTTGTTGCGTTTCGTTTCTTTCATGTCGGTCAACATCACTTTGTAGTGTCATTCTACATAGTAATTGTACACATGTTTATTGTGTTACATCTAATCTGTCTCCTTGGTCAATCATTTCTTTTGTTGTTCTTGCTGAAATTTCAGTTGAACGAGGTTTTGTTTTGTATTTTATCGATTGTATATGTTGTTGTTACTGTTCACTATCAATGATATTTGTTCATATTATAATACACATAACAGTTTATATTTTCTCCAATATGTTTGTGAGAAATATTCAATTTAAAATATAATCAAATTGACACAATTATAGAATTAGATATTCTGTTTTGTCTATGTATTGTGATGGGCTGTTGCCAGAATTTGTATATTCATAAGTAATATTCAATTATATTTGTTCACATTGCAGAATATGTTCTCTCTAATGTGAATTATTATTGAAATTATTTCTTTTCTATGTGTTGATATCTATCCATATCACACTACATTCTTTATGCTGTTGTTGCTGGTTACTCTTGATGTTATCAACATAATATTGTTATCGTTATATATCAGTGTTTTTACTAAGTTCCTGTTATATGTTTGGATATTTCTGTTGTTATATGGTGTTTTGAACAAGATAATCCACTTGTTTCAGTAAGGTTACATGTCTCTATATAATATTTGTAAAGAGAATTTCCTCTTACCGTGATTGTGAACGCTAGGCATAACTATGAGTAAATCTGGAATTACTAATTATATCTGACTAGTTTATTGCACTTTTCCACTTTACAGTAAGACCTGAAGTAACAACTCCACATCCAAAACCACCTGGTAAGATATTTTAAATGGTTTTCTTTGTTACTTAGTTTCAAAGTAAGAGATCTGTAACTATTGGCTAGAATTAAGTTCTTTAAAGTATACATGATCTAATTGAAGGAAAGTCTATGGAAATCTAGTGATTTCTTAAATATTTGAGTGTTATTAAATTCTCTAGATGTTCTATGATAAATATTGAATTATTATATATGTGGCAGTGTTAATTGATGGCTACCTCCCTATTCTCTAGGTAAATGTAATGCTGCTGAATCAGACATTGTGTTCGTTCTGGATTCTTCAACTAGCGTTACTGATGTGAACTTCAAGAAAATCTTAGCTTTTGTGAAAGACTTTCTATCGGAGGCTAGTATTGACAATGGTAATGTGAGAGTAGGGGCAGTGATTTATAGCACTGACGTACAAGTGCAGTTTCATTTGAATTACTACCATTCAAAGAGAGATATCCTCAATGCTATTGACAACATTGCCTATGTGTATGGAAGCACAAATACATATGGAGGTCTGCACACAGCCAGAAGACAGATGTTTACTGCAGAAAATGGTGACAGAGCCGGTATTCCTAATATTATTTTCCTTATTACTGATGGCGTTTCCAACATCAACGCTTTACAAACCATACCAGAAGCCGAAGCTATTCGTGCAGAAAACATCCATATTTACGCTATAGGTATAGGCCTTGCAGAAACTACAGAACTTGACAAAATTGCATCATATCCACCATCAGAAAACAGTTTCACTGTCGAAGATTTTAATCAGCTTTATGATTTAAAACACCAAATATTTGATTCTTTCTGTCCGGGTACGTATATTACGTAGATTATGTCAGTTGTTGCGTTTCGTTTCTTTCATGTCGGTCAACATCACTTTGTAGTGTCATTCTACATAGTAATTGTACACATGTTTATTGTGTTACATCTAATCTGTCTCCTTGGTCAATCATTTCTTTTGTTGTTCTTGCTGAAAATTCAGTTGAACAAGGTTGTTTTGTATTTTATCGATTGTAAATGTTGTTGTTACTGTTCACTATCAATGATATTTGTTCATATTATAATACACATAACAGTTTATATTTTATCCAATATGTTTGTAAGAAATATTCAATTTAAAATATAATCAAATTGACACAATTATAGAATTAGATATTCTGTTTTGTCTATGTATTGTGATGGGCTGTTGCCAGAATTTGTATATTCATAAGTAATATTCAATTATATTTGTTCACATTGCAGAATATGTTCTCTCTAATGTGAATTATTATTGAAATTATTTCTTTTCTATGTGTTGATATCTATCCATATCACACTACATTCTTTACGTTGTTGTTGCTGGTTACTCTTGATGTTATGAACATAATATTGTTATCGTTATATATCAGTCTGTTTTTACTAAGTTCCTGTTATATGTTTGGATATTTCTGTTGTTATATGGTGTTTTGAACAAGATCATCCACTTGTTTCAGTAAGGTTACATGTGTCTCTATAATATTTGTAAAGAGAATTTCCTCTTACCGTGATTGTGAACGCTAGGCATAACTATGAGTAAATCTGGAATTACTAATTATATCTGACTAGTTTATTGCACTTTTCCACTTTACAGTAAGACCTGAAGTAACAACTCCACATCCAAAACCACCTGGTAAGATATTTTAAATGGTTTTCTTTGTTACTTAGTTTCAAATAAGAGATCTGTAACTATTGGCTAGAATTAAGTTCTTTAAAGTATACATGATCTAATTGAAGGAAAGTCTATGGAAATCTAGTGATTTCTTAAATATTTGAGTGTTATTAAATTCTCTAGATGTTCTATGATAAATATTGAATTATTATATATGTGGCAGTGTTAATTTATGGCTACCTCCCTATTCTCTAGGTAAATGTAATGCTGCTGAATCAGACATTGTGTTCGTTCTGGATTCTTCAACTAGCGTTACTGATGTGAACTTCAAGAAAATCTTAGCTTTTGTGAAAGACTTTCTATCGGAGGCTAGTATTGACAATGGTAATGTGAGAGTAGGGGCAGTGATTTATAGCACTGACGTACAAGTGCAGTTTCATTTGAATCACTACCATTCAAAGAGAGATATCCTCAATGCTATTGACAACATTGCCTATGTGTATGGAAGCACAAATACATATGGAGGTCTGCACACAGCCAGAAGACAGATGTTTACTGCAGAAAATGGTGACAGAGCCGGTATTCCTAATATTATTTTCCTTATTACTGATGGCGTTTCCAACATCAACGCTTTTCAAACCATACCAGAAGCCAAAGCTATTCGTGCAGAAAACATCCATATTTACGCTATAGGTATAGGCCTTGCAGAAACTACAGAACTTGACAAAATTGCATCATATCCACCATCAGAAAACAGTTTCACTGTCGAAGATTTTAATCAGCTTTATGATTTAAAACACCAAATATTTGATTCTTTCTGTCCGGGTACGTATATTACGTAAATTATGTCAGTTGTTGTTGTTTCTTTCATGTCGGTCAACATCACTTTGTAGTGTCATTCTACATATTAATTGTACACATGTTTATTGTGTTACATCTAATCTGTCTCCTTGGTCAATCATTTCTTTTGTTGTTCTTGCTGAAATTTCAGTTGAACGAGGTTTTGTTTTGTATTTGATCGATTGTAAATGTTGTTGTTACTGTTCACTATCAATGATATTTGTTCATATTATAATACACATAACAGTTTATATTTTCTCCAATATGTTTGTGAGAAATATTCAATTGAAAATATAATCAAATTGACACAGTTATAGAATTAGATATTCTGTTTTGTCTATGTATTGTGATGGGCTGTTGCCAGAATTTGTATATTCATAAGTAATATTCAATTATATTTGTTCACATTGCAGAATATGTTCTCTCTAATGTGAATTATTATTGAAATTATTTCTTTTCTATGTGTTGATATCTATCCATATCACACTACATTCTTTATGTTGTTGTTGCTGGTTACTCTTGATGTTATCAACATAATATTGTTATCGTTATATATCAGTCTGTTTTTACTAAGTTCCTGTTATATGTTTGGATATTTCTGTTGTTATATGGTGTTTTGAACAAGATAATCCACTTGTTTCAGTAAGGTTACATGTCTCTATATAATATTTGTAAAGAGAATTTCCTCTTACCGTGATTGTGAACGCTAGGCATAACTATGAGTAAATCTGGAATTACTAATTATATCTGACTAGTTTATTGCACTTTTCCACTTTACAGTAAGACCTGAAGTAACAACTCCACATCCAAAACCACCTGGTAAGATATTTTAAATGGTTTTCTTTGTTACTTAGTTTCAAATAAGAGATCTGTAACTATTGGCTAGAATTAAGTTCTTTAAAGTATACATGATCTAATTGAAGGAAAGTCTATGGAAATCTAGTGATTTCTTAAATATTTGAGTGTTATTAAATTCTCTAGATGTTCTATGATAAATATTGAATTATTATATATGTGGCAGTGTTAATTTATGGCTACCTCCCTATTCTCTAGGTAAATGTAATGCTGCTGAATCAGACATTGTGTTCGTTCTGGATTCTTCAACTAGCGTTACTGATGTGAACTTCAAGAAAATCTTAGCTTTTGTGAAAGACTTTCTATCGGAGGCTAGTATTGACAATGGTAATGTGAGAGTAGGGGCAGTGATTTATAGCACTGACGTACAAGTGCAGTTTCATTTGAATCACTACCATTCAAAGAGAGATATCCTCAATGCTATTGACAACATTGCCTATGTGTATGGAAGCACAAATACATATGGAGGTCTGCACACAGCCAGAAGACAGATGTTTACTGCAGAAAATGGTGACAGAGCCGGTATTCCTAATATTATTTTCCTTATTACTGATGGCGTTTCCAACATCAACGCTTTTCAAACCATACCAGAAGCCAAAGCTATTCGTGCAGAAAACATCCATATTTACGCTATAGGTATAGGCCTTGCAGAAACTACAGAACTTGACAAAATTGCATCATATCCACCATCAGAAAACAGTTTCACTGTCGAAGATTTTAATCAGCTTTATGATTTAAAACACCAAATATTTGATTCTTTCTGTCCGGGTACGTATATTACGTAAATTATGTCAGTTGTTGTTGTTTCTTTCATGTCGGTCAACATCACTTTGTAGTGTCATTCTACATATTAATTGTACACATGTTTATTGTGTTACATCTAATCTGTCTCCTTGGTCAATCATTTCTTTTGTTGTTCTTGCTGAAATTTCAGTTGAACGAGGTTTTGTTTTGTATTTGATCGATTGTAAATGTTGTTGTTACTGTTCACTATCAATGATATTTGTTCATATTATAATACACATAACAGTTTATATTTTCTCCAATATGTTTGTGAGAAATATTCAATTGAAAATATAATCAAATTGACACAGTTATAGAATTAGATATTCTGTTTTGTCTATGTATTGTGATGGGCTGTTGCCAGAATTTGTATATTCATAAGTAATATTCAATTATATTTGTTCACATTGCAGAATATGTTCTCTCTAATGTGAATTATTATTGAAATTATTTCTTTTCTATGTGTTGATATCTATCCATATCACACTACATTCTTTATGTTGTTGTTGCTGGTTACTCTTGATGTTATCAACATAATATTGTTATCGTTATATATCAGTCTGTTTTTACTAAGTTCCTGTTATATGTTTGGATATTTCTGTTGTTATATGGTGTTTTGAACAAGATAATCCACTTGTTTCAGTAAGGTTACATGTCTCTATATAATATTTGTAAAGAGAATTTCCTCTTACCGTGATTGTGAACGCTAGGCATAACTATGAGTAAATCTGGAATTACTAATTATATCTGACTAGTTTATTGCACTTTTCCACTTTACAGTAAGACCTGAAGTAACAACTCCACATCCAAAACCACCTGGTAAGATATTTTAAATGGTTTTCTTTGTTACTTAGTTTCAAATAAGAGATCTGTAACTATTGGCTAGAATTAAGTTCTTTAAAGTATACATGATCTAATTGAAGGAAAGTCTATGGAAATCTAGTGATTTCTTAAATATTTGAGTGTTATTAAATTCTCTAGATGTTCTATGATAAATATTGAATTATTATATATGTGGCAGTGTTAATTTATGGCTACCTCCCTATTCTCTAGGTAAATGTAATGCTGCTGAATCAGACATTGTGTTCGTTCTGGATTCTTCAACTAGCGTTACTGATGTGAACTTCAAGAAAATCTTAGCTTTTGTGAAAGACTTTCTATCGGAGGCTAGTATTGACAATGGTAATGTGAGAGTAGGGGCAGTGATTTATAGCACTGACGTACAAGTGCAGTTTCATTTGAATCACTACCATTCAAAGAGAGATATCCTCAATGCTATTGACAACATTGCCTATGTGTATGGAAGCACAAATACATATGGAGGTCTGCACACAGCCAGAAGACAGATGTTTACTGCAGAAAATGGTGACAGAGCCGGTATTCCTAATATTATTTTCCTTATTACTGATGGCGTTTCCAACATCAACGCTTTTCAAACCATACCAGAAGCCAAAGCTATTCGTGCAGAAAACATCCATATTTACGCTATAGGTATAGGCCTTGCAGAAACTACAGAACTTGACAAAATTGCATCATATCCACCATCAGAAAACAGTTTCACTGTCGAAGATTTTAATCAGCTTTATGATTTAAAACACCAAATATTTGATTCTTTCTGTCCGGGTACGTATATTACGTAAATTATGTCAGTTGTTGTTGTTTCTTTCATGTCGGTCAACATCACTTTGTAGTGTCATTCTACATATTAATTGTACACATGTTTATTGTGTTACATCTAATCTGTCTCCTTGGTCAATCATTTCTTTTGTTGTTCTTGCTGAAATTTCAGTTGAACGAGGTTTTGTTTTGTATTTGATCGATTGTAAATGTTGTTGTTACTGTTCACTATCAATGATATTTGTTCATATTATAATACACATAACAGTTTATATTTTCTCCAATATGTTTGTGAGAAATATTCAATTGAAAATATAATCAAATTGACACAGTTATAGAATTAGATATTCTGTTTTGTCTATGTATTGTGATGGGCTGTTGCCAGAATTTGTATATTCATAAGTAATATTCAATTATATTTGTTCACATTGCAGAATATGTTCTCTCTAATGTGAATTATTATTGAAATTATTTCTTTTCTATGTGTTGATATCTATCCATATCACACTACATTCTTTATGTTGTTGTTGCTGGTTACTCTTGATGTTATCAACATAATATTGTTATCGTTATATATCAGTCTGTTTTTACTAAGTTCCTGTTATATGTTTGGATATTTCTGTTGTTATATGGTGTTTTGAACAAGATAATCCACTTGTTTCAGTAAGGTTACATGTCTCTATATAATATTTGTAAAGAGAATTTCCTCTTACCGTGATTGTGAACGCTATGCATAACTATGAGTAAATCTGGAATTACTAATTATATCTGACTAGTTTATTGCACTTTTCCACTTTACAGTAAGACCTGAAGTAACAACTCCACATCCAAAACCACCTGGTAAGATATTTTAAATGGTTTTCTTTGTTACTTAGTTTCAAATAAGAGATCTGTAACTATTGGCTAGAATTAAGTTCTTTAAAGTATACATGATCTAATTGAAGGAAAGTCTATGGAAATCTAGTGATTTCTTAAATATTTGAGTGTTATTAAATATTCTCTAGATGTTCTATGATAAATATTGAATTATTATATATGTGGCAGTGTTAATTGATGGCTACCTCCCTATTCTCTAGGTAAATGTAATGCTGCTGAATCAGACATTGTGTTCGTTCTGGATTCTTCAACTAGCGTTACTGATGTGAACTTCAAGAAAATCTTAGCTTTTGTGAAAGACTTTCTATCGGAGGCTAGTATTGACAATGGTAATGTGAGAGTAGGGGCAGTGATTTATAGCACTGACGTACAAGTGCAGTTTCATTTGAATCACTACCATTCAAAGAGAGATATCCTCAATGCTATTGACAACATTGCCTATGTGTATGGAAGCACAAATACATATGGAGGTCTGCACACAGCCAGAAGACAGATGTTTACTGCAGAAAATGGTGACAGAGCCGGTATTCCTAATATTATTTTCCTTATTACTGATGGCGTTTCCAACATCAACGCTTTACAAACCATACCAGAAGCCGAAGCTATTCGTGCAGAAAACATCCATATTTACGCTATAGGTATAGGCCTTGCAGAAACTACAGAACTTGACAAAATTGCATCATATCCACCATCAGAAAACAGTTTCATTGTCGAAGATTTTAATCAGCTTTATGATTTAAAACACCAAATATTTGATTCTTTCTGTCCGGGTACGTATATTACGTAGATTATGTCAGTTGTTGCGTTTCGTTTCTTTCATGTCGGTCAACATCACTTTGTAGTGTCATTCTACATATTAATTGTACACATGTTTATTGTGTTACATCTAATCTGTCTCCTTGGTCAATCATTTCTTTTGTTGTTCTTGCTGAAATTTCAGTTGAACGAGGTTTTGTTTTGTCTTTGATCGATTGTAAATGTTGTTGTTACTGTTCACTATCAATGATATTTGTTCATATTATAATACACATAACACTTTATATTTTGTCCAATATGTTTGTGAGAAATATTCAATTGAAAATATAATCAAATTGACACAATTATAGAATTAGATATTCTGTTTTGTCTATGTATTGTGATGGGCTGTTGCCAGAATTTGTATATTCATAAGTAATATTCAATTATATTTGTTCACATTGCAGAATATGTTCTCTCTAATGTGAATTATTATTGAAATTATTTCTTTTCTATGTGTTGATATCTATCCATATCACACTACATTCGTTATGTTGTTGTTGCTGGTTACTCTTGATGTTATCAACATAATATTGTTATCGTTATATATCAGTCTGTTTTTACTAAGTTCCTGTTATATGTTTGGATATTTCTGTTGTTATATGGTGTTTTGAACAAGATAATCCACTTGTTTCAGTAAGGTTACATGTGTTTATATAATATTTGTAAAGAGAATTTCCTCTTACCGTGATTGTGAACGCTAGGCATAACTATGAGTAAATCTGGAATTACTAATTATATCTGACTAGTTTATTGCACTTTTCCACTTTACAGTAAGACCTGAAGTAACAACTCCACATCCAAAACCACCTGGTAAGATATTTTAAATGGTTTTCTTTGTTACTTAGTTTGAAATAAGAGATCTGTAACTATTGGCTAGAATTAAGTTCTTTAAAGTATACATGATCTAATTGAAGGAAAGTCTATGGAAATCTAGTGATTTCTTAAATATTTGAGTGTTATTAAATATTCTCTAGATGTTCTATGATAAATATTGAATTATTATATATGTGGCAGTGTTAATTGATGGCTACCTCCCTATTCTCTAGGTAAATGTAATGCTGCTGAATCAGACATTGTGTTCGTTCTGGATTCTTCAACTAGCGTTACTGATGTGAACTTCAAGAAAATCTTAGCTTTTGTGAAAGACTTTCTATCGGAGGCTAGTATTGACAATGGTAATGTGAGAGTAGGGGCAGTGATTTATAGCACTGACGTACAAGTGCAGTTTCATTTGAATCACTACCATTCAAAGAGAGATATCCTCAATGCTATTGACAACATTGCCTATGTGTATGGAAGCACAAATACATATGGAGGTCTGCACACAGCCAGAAGACAGATGTTTACTGCAGAAAATGGTGACAGAGCCGGTATTCCTAATATTATTTTCCTTATTACTGATGGCGTTTCCAACATCAACGCTTTTCAAACCATACCAGAAGCCGAAGCTATTCGTGCAGAAAACATCCATATTTACGCTATAGGTATAGGCCTTGCAGAAACTACAGAACTTGACAAAATTGCATCATATCCACCATCAGAAAACAGTTTCATTGTCGAAGATTTTAATCAGCTTTATGATTTAAAACACCAAATATTTGATTCTTTCTGTCCGGGTACGTATATTACGTAGATTATGTCAGTTGTTGCGTTTCGTTTCTTTCATGTCGGTCAACATCACTTTGTAGTGTCATTCTACATATTAATTGTACACATGTTTATTGTGTTACATCTAATCTGTCTCCTTGGTCAATCATTTCTTTTGTTGTTCTTGCTGAAATTTCAGTTGAACGAGGTTTTGTTTTGTCTTTGATCGATTGTAAATGTTGTTGTTACTGTTCACTATCAATGATATTTGTTCATATTATAATACACATAACACTTTATATTTTGTCCAATATGTTTGTGAGAAATATTCAATTGAAAATATAATCAAATTGACACAATTATAGAATTAGATATTCTGTTTTGTCTATGTATTGTGATGGGCTGTTGCCAGAATTTGTATATTCATAAGTAATATTCAATTATATTTGTTCACATTGCAGAATATGTTCTCTCTAATGTGAATTATTATTGAAATTATTTCTTTTCTATGTGTTGATATCTATCCATATCACACTACATTCGTTATGTTGTTGTTGCTGGTTACTCTTGATGTTATCAACATAATATTGTTATCGTTATATATCAGTCTGTTTTTACTAAGTTCCTGTTATATGTTTGGATATTTCTGTTGTTATATGGTGTTTTGAACAAGATAATCCACTTGTTTCAGTAAGGTTACATGTGTTTATATAATATTTGTAAAGAGAATTTCCTCTTACCGTGATTGTGAACGCTAGGCATAACTATGAGTAAATCTGGAATTACTAATTATATCTGACTAGTTTATTGCACTTTTCCACTTTACAGTAAGACCTGAAGTAACAACTCCACATCCAAAACCACCTGGTAAGATATTTTAAATGGTTTTCTTTGTTACTTAGTTTGAAATAAGAGATCTGTAACTATTGGCTAGAATTAAGTTCTTTAAAGTATACATGATCTAATTGAAGGAAAGTCTATGGAAATCTAGTGATTTCTTAAATATTTGAGTGTTATTAAATATTCTCTAGATGTTCTATGATAAATATTGAATTATTATATATGTGGCAGTGTTAATTGATGGCTACCTCCCTATTCTCTAGGTAAATGTAATGCTGCTGAATCAGACATTGTGTTCGTTCTGGATTCTTCAACTAGCGTTACTGATGTGAACTTCAAGAAAATCTTAGCTTTTGTGAAAGACTTTCTATCGGAGGCTAGTATTGACAATGGTAATGTGAGAGTAGGGGCAGTGATTTATAGCACTGACGTACAAGTGCAGTTTCATTTGAATCACTACCATTCAAAGAGAGATATCCTCAATGCTATTGACAACATTGCCTATGTGTATGGAAGCACAAATACATATGGAGGTCTGCACACAGCCAGAAGACAGATGTTTACTGCAGAAAATGGTGACAGAGCCGGTATTCCTAATATTATTTTCCTTATTACTGATGGCGTTTCCAACATCAACGCTTTTCAAACCATACCAGAAGCCGAAGCTATTCGTGCAGAAAACATCCATATTTACGCTATAGGTATAGGCCTTGCAGAAACTACAGAACTTGACAAAATTGCATCATATCCACCATCAGAAAACAGTTTCACTGTCGAAGATTTTAATCAGCTTTATGATTTAAAACACCAAATATTTGATTCTTTCTGTCCGGGTACGTATATTACGTAGATTATGTCAGTTGTTGTCGTTTCTTTCATGTCGGTCAACATCACTTTGTAGTGTCATTCTACATATTAATTGTACACATGTTTATTGTGTTACATCTAATCTGTCTCCTTGGTCAATCATTTCTTTTGTTGTTCTTGCTGAAATTTCAGTTGAACGAGGTTTTGTTTTGTATTTGATCGATTGTAAATGTTGTTGTTACTGTTCACTATCAATGATATTTGTTCATATTATAATACACATAACAGTTTATATTTTGTCCAATATGTTTGTGAGAAATATTCAATTGAAAATATAATCAAATTGACACAAGTATAGAATTAGATATTCTGTTTTGTCTATGTATTGTGATGCGCTGTTGCCAGAATTTGTATATTCATAAGTAATATTCAATTATATTTGTTCACATTGCAGAATATGTTCTCTCTAATGTGAATTATTATTGAAATTATTTCTTTTCTATGTGTTGATATCTATCCATATCACACTACATTCTTTACGTTGTTGTTGCTGGTTACTCTTGATGTTATCAACATAATATTGTTATCGTTATATATCAGTCTGTTTTTACTAAGTTCCTGTTATATGTTTGGATATTTCTGTTGTTATATGGTGTTTTGAACAAGATAATCCACTTGTTTCAGTAAGGTTACATGTCTCTATATAATATTTGTAAAGAGAATTTCCTCTTACCGTGATTGTGAACGCTAGGCATAACTATGAGTAAATCTGGAATTACTAATTATATCTGACTAGTTTATTGCACTTTTCCACTTTACAGTAAGACCTGAAGTAACAACTCCACATCCAAAACCACCTGGTAAGATATTTTAAATGGTTTTCTTTGTTACTTAGTTTCAAATAAGAGATCTGTAACTATTGGCTAGAATTAAGTTCTTTAAAGTATACATGATCTAATTGAAGGAAAGTCTATGGAAATCTAGTGATTTCTTAAATATTTGAGTGTTATTAAATATTCTCTAGATGTTCTATGATAAATATTGAATTATTATATATGTGGCAGTGTTAATTGATGGCTACCTCCCTATTCTCTAGGTAAATGTAATGCTGCTGAATCAGACATTGTGTTCGTTCTGGATTCTTCAACTAGCGTTACTGATGTGAACTTCAAGAAAATCTTAGCTTTTGTGAAAGACTTTCTATCGGAGGCTAGTATTGACAATGGTAATGTGAGAGTAGGGGCAGTGATTTATAGCACTGACGTACAAGTGCAGTTTCATTTGAATCACTACCATTCAAAGAGAGATATCCTCAATGCTATTGACAACATTGCCTATGTGTATGGAAGCACAAATACATATGGAGGTCTGCACACAGCCAGAAGACAGATGTTTACTGCAGAAAATGGTGACAGAGCCGGTATTCCTAATATTATTTTCCTTATTACTGATGGCGTTTCCAACATCAACGCTTTACAAACCATACCAGAAGCCGAAGCTATTCGTGCAGAAAACATCCATATTTACGCTATAGGTATAGGCCTTGCAGAAACTACAGAACTTGACAAAATTGCATCATATCCACCATCAGAAAACAGTTTCACTGTCGAAGATTTTAATCAGCTTTATGATTTAAAACACCAAATATTTGATTCTTTCTGTCCGGGTACGTATATTACGTAGATTATGTCAGTTGTTGCGTTTCGTTTCTTTCATGTCGGTCAACATCACTTTGTAGTGTCATTCTACATATTAATTGTACACATGTTTATTGTGTTACATCTAATCTGTCTCCTTGGTCAATCATTTGTTTTGTTGTTCTTGCTGAAATTTCAGTTGAACGAGGTTTTGTTTTGTATTTGATCGATTGTAAATGTTGTTGTTACTGTTCACTATCAATGATATTTGTTCATATTATAATACACATAACAGTTTATATTTTGTCCAATATGTTTGTGAGAAATATTCAATTTAAAATATAATCAAATTGACACAATTATAGAATTAGATATTCTGTTTTGTCTATGTATTGTGATGGGCTGTTGCCAGAATTTGTATATTCATAAGTAATATTCAATTATATTTGTTCACATTGCAGAATATGTTCTCTCTAATGTGAATTATTATTGAAATTATTTCTTTTCTATGTGTTGATATCTATCCATATCACACTACATTCTTTACGTTGTTGTTGCTGGTTACTCTTGATGTTATCTCTTCTCTTGTTATCAACATAATATTGTTATCGTTATATATCAGTCTGTTTTTACTAAGTTCCTGTTATATGTTTGGATATTTCTGTTGTTATATGGTGTTTTGAACAAGATAATCCACTTGTTTCAGTAAGGTTACATGTCTCTATATAATATTTGTAAAGAGAATTTCCTCTTACCGTGATTGTGAACGCTAGGCATAACTATGAGTAAATCTGGAATTACTAATTATATCTGACTAGTTTATTGCACTTTTCCACTTTACAGTAAGACCTGAAGTAACAACTCCACATCCAAAACCACCTGGTAAGATATTTTAAATGGTTTTCTTTGTTACTTAGTTTCAAATAAGAGATCTGTAACTATTGGCTAGAATTAAGTTCTTTAAAGTATACATGATCTAATTGAAGGAAAGTCTATGGAAATCTAGTGATTTCTTAAATATTTGAGTGTTATTAAATTCTCTAGATGTTCTATGATAAATATTGAATTATTATATATGTGGCAGTGTTAATTGATGGCTACCTCCCTATTCTCTAGGTAAATGTAATGCTGCTGAATCAGACATTGTGTTCGTTCTGGATTCTTCAACTAGCGTTACTGATGTGAACTTCAAGAAAATCTTAGCTTTTGTGAAAGACTTTCTATCGGAGGCTAGTATTGACAATGGTAATGTGAGAGTAGGGGCAGTTATTTATAGCACTGACGTACAAGTGCAGTTTCATTTGAATCACTACCATTCAAAGAGAGATATCCTCAATGCTATTGACAACATTGCCTATGTGTATGGAAGCACAAATACATATGGAGGTCTGCACACAGCCAGAAGACAGATGTTTACTGCAGAAAATGGTGACAGAGCCGGTATTCCTAATATTATTTTCCTTATTACTGATGGCGTTTCCAACATCAACGCTTTACAAACCATACCAGAAGCCGAAGCTATTCGTGCAGAAAACATCCATATTTACGCTATAGGTATAGGCCTTGCAGAAACTACAGAACTTGACAAAATTGCATCATATCCACCATCAGAAAACAGTTTCACTGTCGAAGATTTTAATCAGCTTTATGATTTAAAACACCAAATATTTGATTCTTTCTGTCCGGGTACGTATATTACGTAGATTATGTCAGTTGTTGCGTTTCGTTTCTTTCATGTCGGTCAACATCACTTTGTAGTGTCATTCTACATATTAATTGTACACATGTTTATTGTGTTACATCTAATCTGTCTCCTTGGTCAATCATTTCTTTTGTTGTTCTTGCTGAAATTTCAGTTGAACGAGGTTTTGTTTTGTATTTGATCGATTGTAAATGTTGTTGTTACTGTTCACTATCAATGATATTTGTTCATATTATAATACACATAACAGTTTATATTTTGTCCAATATGTTTGTGAGAAATATTCAATTGAAAATATAATCAAATTGACACAATTATAGAATTAGATATTCTGTTTTGTCTATGTATTGTGATGGGCTGTTGCCAGAATTTGTATATTCATAAGTAATATTCAATTATATTTGTTCACATTGCAGAATATGTTCTCTCTAATGTGAATTATTATTGAAATTATTTCTTTTCTATGTGTTGATATCTATCCATATCACACTACATTCTTTACGTTGTTGTTGCTGGTTACTCTTGATGTTATCTCTTCTCTTGTTATCAACATAATATTGTTATCGTTATATATCAGTCTGTTTTTACTAAGTTCCTGTTATATGTTTGGATATTTCTGTTGTTATATGGTGTTTTGAACAAGATAATCCACTTGTTTCAGTAAGGTTACATGTCTCTATATAATATTTGTAAAGAGAATTTCCTCTTACCGTGATTGTGAACGCTAGGCATAACTATGAGTAAATCTGGAATTACTAATTATATCTGACTAGTTTATTGCACTTTTCCACTTTACAGTAAGACCTGAAGTAACAACTCCACATCCAAAACCACCTGGTAAGATATTTTAAATGGTTTTCTTTGTTACTTAGTTTCAAATAAGAGATCTGTAACTATTGGCTAGAATTAAGTTCTTTAAAGTATACATGATCTAATTGAAGGAAAGTCTATGGAAATCTAGTGATTTCTTAAATATTTGAGTGTTATTAAATATTCTCTAGATGTTCTATGATAAATATTGAATTATTATATATGTGGCAGTGTTAATTGATGGCTACCTCCCTATTCTCTAGGTAAATGTAATGCTGCTGAATCAGACATTGTGTTCGTTCTGGATTCTTCAACTAGCGTTACTGATGTGAACTTCAAGAAAATCTTAGCTTTTGTGAAAGACTTTCTATCGGAGGCTAGTATTGACAATGGTAATGTGAGAGTAGGGGCAGTGATTTATAGCACTGACGTACAAGTGCAGTTTCATTTGAATCACTACCATTCAAAGAGAGATATCCTCAATGCTATTGACAACATTGCCTATGTGTATGGAAGCACAAATACATATGGAGGTCTGCACACAGCCAGAAGACAGATGTTTACTGCAGAAAATGGTGACAGAGCCGGTATTCCTAATATTATTTTCCTTATTACTGATGGCGTTTCCAACATCAACGCTTTACAAACCATACCAGAAGCCGAAGCTATTCGTGCAGAAAACATCCATATTTACGCTATAGGTATAGGCCTTGCAGAAACTACAGAACTTGACAAAATTGCATCATATCCACCATCAGAAAACAGTTTCACTGTCGAAGATTTTAATCAGCTTTATGATTTAAAACACCAAATATTTGATTCTTTCTGTCCGGGTACGTATATTACGTAGATTATGTCAGTTGTTGCGTTTCGTTTCTTTCATGTCGGTCAACATCACTTTGTAGTGTCATTCTACATATTAATTGTACACATGTTTATTGTGTTACATCTAATCTGTCTCCTTGGTCAATCATTTCTTTTGTTGTTCTTGCTGAAATTTCAGTTGAACGAGGTTTTGTTTTGTATTTTATCGATTGTAAATGTTGTTGTTACTGTTCACTATCAATGATATTTGTTCATATTATAATACACATAACAGTTTATATTTTCTCCAATATGTTTGTGAGAAATATTCAATTGAAAATATAATCAAATTGACACAATTATAGAATTAGATATTCTGTTTTGTCTATGTATTGTGATGGGCTGTTGCCAGAATTTGTATATTCATAAGTAATATTCAATTATATTTGTTCACATTGCAGAATATGTTCTCTCTAATGTGAATTATTATTGAAATTATTTCTTTTCTATGTGTTGATATCTATCCATATCACACTACATTCTTTACGTTGTTGTTGCTGGTTACTCTTGATGTTATCTCTTCTCTTGTTATCAACATAATATTGTTATCGTTATATATCAGTCTGTTTTTACTAAGTTCCTGTTATATGTTTGGATATTTCTGTTGTTATATGGTGTTTTGAACAAGATAATCCACTTGTTTCAGTAAGGTTACATGTCTCTATATAATATTTGTAAAGAGAATTTCCTCTTACCGTGATTGTGAACGCTAGGCATAACTATGAGTAAATCTGGAATTACTAATTATATCTGACTAGTTTATTGCACTTTTCCACTTTACAGTAAGACCTGAAGTAACAACTCCACATCCAAAACCACCTGGTAAGATATTTTAAATGGTTTTCTTTGTTACTTAGTTTCAAATAAGAGATCTGTAACTATTGGCTAGAATTAAGTTCTTTAAAGTATACATGATCTAATTGAAGGAAAGTCTATGGAAATCTAGTGATTTCTTAAATATTTGAGTGTTATTAAATTCTCTAGATGTTCTATGATAAATATTGAATTATTATATATGTGGCAGTGTTAATTGATGGCTACCTCCCTATTCTCTAGGTAAATGTAATGCTGCTGAATCAGACATTGTGTTCGTTCTGGATTCTTCAACTAGCGTTACTGATGTGAACTTCAAGAAAATCTTAGCTTTTGTGAAAGACTTTCTATCGGAGGCTAGTATTGACAATGGTAATGTGAGAGTAGGGGCAGTTATTTATAGCACTGACGTACAAGTGCAGTTTCATTTGAATCACTACCATTCAAAGAGAGATATCCTCAATGCTATTGACAACATTGCCTATGTGTATGGAAGCACAAATACATATGGAGGTCTGCACACAGCCAGAAGACAGATGTTTACTGCAGAAAATGGTGACAGAGCCGGTATTCCTAATATTATTTTCCTTATTACTGATGGCGTTTCCAACATCAACGCTTTACAAACCATACCAGAAGCCGAAGCTATTCGTGCAGAAAACATCCATATTTACGCTATAGGTATAGGCCTTGCAGAAACTACAGAACTTGACAAAATTGCATCATATCCACCATCAGAAAACAGTTTCACTGTCGAAGATTTTAATCAGCTTTATGATTTAAAACACCAAATATTTGATTCTTTCTGTCCGGGTACGTATATTACGTAGATTATGTCAGTTGTTGCGTTTCGTTTCTTTCATGTCGGTCAACATCACTTTGTAGTGTCATTCTACATATTAATTGTACACATGTTTATTGTGTTACATCTAATCTGTCTCCTTGGTCAATCATTTCTTTTGTTGTTCTTGCTGAAATTTCAGTTGAACAAGGTTTTGTTTTGTATTTTATCGATTGTAAATGTTGTTGTTACTGTTCACTATCAATGATATTTGTTCATATTATAATACACATAACAGTTTATATTTTCTCCAATATGTTTGTGAGAAATATTCAATTGAAAATATAATCAAATTGACACAGTTATAGAATTAGATATTCTGTTTTGTCTATGTATTGTGATGGGCTGTTGCCAGAATTTGTATATTCATAAGTAATATTCAATTATATTTGTTCACATTGCAGAATATGTTCTCTCTAATGTGAATTATTATTTAAATTATTTCTTTTCTATGTGTTGATATCTATCCATATCACACTACATTCTTTATGTTGTTGTTGCTGGTTACTCTTGATGTTATCAACATAATATTGTTATCGTTATATATCAGTCTGTTTTTACTAAGTTCCTGTTATATGTTTGGATATTTCTGTTGTTATATGGTGTTTTGAACAAGATAATCCACTTGTTTCAGTAAGGTTACATGTCTCTATATAATATTTGTAAAGAGAATTTCCTCTTACCGTGATTGTGAACGCTAGGCATAACTATGAGTAAATCTGGAATTACTAATTATATCTGACTAGTTTATTGCACTTTTCCACTTTACAGTAAGACCTGAAGTAACAACTCCACATCCAAAACCACCTGGTAAGATATTTTAAATGGTTTTCTTTGTTACTTAGTTTCAAATAAGAGATCTGTAACTATTGGCTAGAATTAAGTTCTTTAAAGTATACATGATCTAATTGAAGGAAAGTCTATGGAAATCTAGTGATTTCTTAAATATTTGAGTGTTATTAAATATTCTCTAGATGTTCTATGATAAATATTGAATTATTATATATGTGGCAGTGTTAATTGATGGCTACCTCCCTATTCTCTAGGTAAATGTAATGCTGCTGAATCAGACATTGTGTTCGTTCTGGATTCTTCAACTAGCGTTACTGATGTGAACTTCAAGAAAATCTTAGCTTTTGTGAAAGACTTTCTATCGGAGGCTAGTATTGACAATGGTAATGTGAGAGTAGGGGCAGTGATTTATAGCACTAACGTACAAGTGCAGTTTCATTTGAATCACTACCATTCAAAGAGAGATATCCTCAATGCTATTGACAACATTGCCTATGTGTATGGAAGCACAAATACATATGGAGGTCTGCACACAGCCAGAAGACAGATGTTTACTGCAGAAAATGGTGACAGAGCCGGTATTCCTAATATTATTTTCCTTATTACTGATGGCGTTTCCAACATCAACGCTTTACAAACCATACCAGAAGCCGAAGCTATTCGTGCAGAAAACATCCATATTTACGCTATAGGTATAGGCCTTGCAGAAACTACAGAACTTGACAAAATTGCATCATATCCACCATCAGAAAACAGTTTCACTGTCGAAGATTTTAATCAGCTTTATGATTTAAAACACCAAATATTTGATTCTTTCTGTCCGGGTACGTATATTACGTAGATTATGTCAGTTGTTGTCGTTTCTTTCATGTCGGTCAACATCACTTTGTAGTGTCATTCTACATATTAATTGTACACATGTTTATTGTGTTACATCTAATCTGTCTCCTTGGTCAATCATTTCTTTTGTTGTTCTTGCTGAAATTTCAGTTGAACGAGGTTTTGTTTTGTATTTGATCGATTGTAAATGTTGTTGTTACTGTTCACTATCAATGATATTTGTTCATATTATAATACACATAACAGTTTATATTTTGTCCAATATGTTTGTGAGAAATATTCAATTGAAAATATAATCAAATTGACACAATTATAGAATTAGATATTCTGTTTTGTCTATGTATTGTGATGGGCTGTTGCCAGAATTTGTATATTCATAAGTAATATTCAATTATATTTGTTCACATTGCAGAATATGTTCTCTCTAATGTGAATTATTATTGAAATTATTTCTTTTCTATGTGTTGATATCTATCCATATCACACTACATTCTTTACGTTGTTGTTGCTGGTTACTCTTGATGTTATCTCTTCTCTTGTTATCAACATAATATTGTTATCGTTATATATCAGTCTGTTTTTACTAAGTTCCTGTTATATGTTTGGATATTTCTGTTGTTATATGGTGTTTTGAACAAGATAATCCACTTGTTTCAGTAAGGTTACATGTCTCTATATAATATTTGTAAAGAGAATTTCCTCTTACCGTGATTGTGAACGCTAGGCATAACTATGAGTAAATCTGGAATTACTAATTATATCTGACTAGTTTATTGCACTTTTCCACTTTACAGTAAGACCTGAAGTAACAACTCCACATCCAAAACCACCTGGTAAGATATTTTAAATGGTTTTCTTTGTTACTTAGTTTCAAATAAGAGATCTGTAACTATTGGCTAGAATTAAGTTCTTTAAAGTATACATGATCTAATTGAAGGAAAGTCTATGGAAATCTAGTGATTTCTTAAATATTTGAGTGTTATTAAATATTCTCTAGATGTTCTATGATAAATATTGAATTATTATATATGTGGCAGTGTTAATTGATGGCTACCTCCCTATTCTCTAGGTAAATGTAATGCTGCTGAATCAGACATTGTGTTCGTTCTGGATTCTTCAACTAGCGTTACTGATGTGAACTTCAAGAAAATCTTAGCTTTTGTGAAAGACTTTCTATCGGAGGCTAGTATTGACAATGGTAATGTGAGAGTAGGGGCAGTGATTTATAGCACTGACGTACAAGTGCAGTTTCATTTGAATCACTACCATTCAAAGAGAGATATCCTCAATGCTATTGACAACATTGCCTATGTGTATGGAAGCACAAATACATATGGAGGTCTGCACACAGCCAGAAGACAGATGTTTACTGCAGAAAATGGTGACAGAGCCGGTATTCCTAATATTATTTTCCTTATTACTGATGGCGTTTCCAACATCAACGCTTTACAAACCATACCAGAAGCCGAAGCTATTCGTGCAGAAAACATCCATATTTACGCTATAGGTATAGGCCTTGCAGAAACTACAGAACTTGACAAAATTGCATCATATCCACCATCAGAAAACAGTTTCACTGTCGAAGATTTTAATCAGCTTTATGATTTAAAACACCAAATATTTGATTCTTTCTGTCCGGGTACGTATATTACGTAGATTATGTCAGTTGTTGCGTTTCGTTTCTTTCATGTCGGTCAACATCACTTTGTAGTGTCATTCTACATATTAATTGTACACATGTTTATTGTGTTACATCTAATCTGTCTCCTTGGTCAATCATTTGTTTTGTTGTTCTTGCTGAAATTTCAGTTGAACGAGGTTTTGTTTTGTATTTGATCGATTGTAAATGTTGTTGTTACTGTTCACTATCAATGATATTTGTTCATATTATAATACACATAACAGTTTATATTTTGTCCAATATGTTTGTGAGAAATATTCAATTTAAAATATAATCAAATTGACACAATTATAGAATTAGATATTCTGTTTTGTCTATGTATTGTGATGGGCTGTTGCCAGAATTTGTATATTCATAAGTAATATTCAATTATATTTGTTCACATTGCAGAATATGTTCTCTCTAATGTGAATTATTATTGAAATTATTTCTTTTCTATGTGTTGATATCTATCCATATCACACTACATTCTTTACGTTGTTGTTGCTGGTTACTCTTGATGTTATCTCTTCTCTTGTTATCAACATAATATTGTTATCGTTATATATCAGTCTGTTTTTACTAAGTTCCTGTTATATGTTTGGATATTTCTGTTGTTATATGGTGTTTTGAACAAGATAATCCACTTGTTTCAGTAAGGTTACATGTCTCTATATAATATTTGTAAAGAGAATTTCCTCTTACCGTGATTGTGAACGCTAGGCATAACTATGAGTAAATCTGGAATTACTAATTATATCTGACTAGTTTATTGCACTTTTCCACTTTACAGTAAGACCTGAAGTAACAACTCCACATCCAAAACCACCTGGTAAGATATTTTAAATGGTTTTCTTTGTTACTTAGTTTCAAATAAGAGATCTGTAACTATTGGCTAGAATTAAGTTCTTTAAAGTATACATGATCTAATTGAAGGAAAGTCTATGGAAATCTAGTGATTTCTTAAATATTTGAGTGTTATTAAATATTCTCTAGATGTTCTATGATAAATATTGAATTATTATATATGTGGCAGTGTTAATTGATGGCTACCTCCCTATTCTCTAGGTAAATGTAATGCTGCTGAATCAGACATTGTGTTCGTTCTGGATTCTTCAACTAGCGTTACTGATGTGAACTTCAAGAAAATCTTAGCTTTTGTGAAAGACTTTCTATCGGAGGCTAGTATTGACAATGGTAATGTGAGAGTAGGGGCAGTGATTTATAGCACTAACGTACAAGTGCAGTTTCATTTGAATCACTACCATTCAAAGAGAGATATCCTCAATGCTATTGACAACATTGCCTATGTGTATGGAAGCACAAATACATATGGAGGTCTGCACACAGCCAGAAGACAGATGTTTACTGCAGAAAATGGTGACAGAGCCGGTATTCCTAATATTATTTTCCTTATTACTGATGGCGTTTCCAACATCAACGCTTTACAAACCATACCAGAAGCCGAAGCTATTCGTGCAGAAAACATCCATATTTACGCTATAGGTATAGGCCTTGCAGAAACTACAGAACTTGACAAAATTGCATCATATCCACCATCAGAAAACAGTTTCACTGTCGAAGATTTTAATCAGCTTTATGATTTAAAACACCAAATATTTGATTCTTTCTGTCCGGGTACGTATATTACGTAGATTATGTCAGTTGTTGTCGTTTCTTTCATGTCGGTCAACATCACTTTGTAGTGTCATTCTACATATTAATTGTACACATGTTTATTGTGTTACATCTAATCTGTCTCCTTGGTCAATCATTTCTTTTGTTGTTCTTGCTGAAATTTCAGTTGAACGAGGTTTTGTTTTGTATTTGATCGATTGTAAATGTTGTTGTTACTGTTCACTATCAATGATATTTGTTCATATTATAATACACATAACAGTTTATATTTTGTCCAATATGTTTGTGAGAAATATTCAATTGAAAATATAATCAAATTGACACAATTATAGAATTAGATATTCTGTTTTGTCTATGTATTGTGATGGGCTGTTGCCAGAATTTGTATATTCATAAGTAATATTCAATTATATTTGTTCACATTGCAGAATATGTTCTCTCTAATGTGAATTATTATTGAAATTATTTCTTTTCTATGTGTTGATATCTATCCATATCACACTACATTCTTTACGTTGTTGTTGCTGGTTACTCTTGATGTTATCTCTTCTCTTGTTATCAACATAATATTGTTATCGTTATATATCAGTCTGTTTTTACTAAGTTCCTGTTATATGTTTGGATATTTCTGTTGTTATATGGTGTTTTGAACAAGATAATCCACTTGTTTCAGTAAGGTTACATGTCTCTATATAATATTTGTAAAGAGAATTTCCTCTTACCGTGATTGTGAACGCTAGGCATAACTATGAGTAAATCTGGAATTACTAATTATATCTGACTAGTTTATTGCACTTTTCCACTTTACAGTAAGACCTGAAGTAACAACTCCACATCCAAAACCACCTGGTAAGATATTTTAAATGGTTTTCTTTGTTACTTAGTTTCAAATAAGAGATCTGTAACTATTGGCTAGAATTAAGTTCTTTAAAGTATACATGATCTAATTGAAGGAAAGTCTATGGAAATCTAGTGATTTCTTAAATATTTGAGTGTTATTAAATATTCTCTAGATGTTCTATGATAAATATTGAATTATTATATATGTGGCAGTGTTAATTGATGGCTACCTCCCTATTCTCTAGGTAAATGTAATGCTGCTGAATCAGACATTGTGTTCGTTCTGGATTCTTCAACTAGCGTTACTGATGTGAACTTCAAGAAAATCTTAGCTTTTGTGAAAGACTTTCTATCGGAGGCTAGTATTGACAATGGTAATGTGAGAGTAGGGGCAGTGATTTATAGCACTGACGTACAAGTGCAGTTTCATTTGAATCACTACCATTCAAAGAGAGATATCCTCAATGCTATTGACAACATTGCCTATGTGTATGGAAGCACAAATACATATGGAGGTCTGCACACAGCCAGAAGACAGATGTTTACTGCAGAAAATGGTGACAGAGCCGGTATTCCTAATATTATTTTCCTTATTACTGATGGCGTTTCCAACATCAACGCTTTACAAACCATACCAGAAGCCGAAGCTATTCGTGCAGAAAACATCCATATTTACGCTATAGGTATAGGCCTTGCAGAAACTACAGAACTTGACAAAATTGCATCATATCCACCATCAGAAAACAGTTTCACTGTCGAAGATTTTAATCAGCTTTATGATTTAAAACACCAAATATTTGATTCTTTCTGTCCGGGTACGTATATTACGTAGATTATGTCAGTTGTTGCGTTTCGTTTCTTTCATGTCGGTCAACATCACTTTGTAGTGTCATTCTACATATTAATTGTACACATGTTTATTGTGTTACATCTAATCTGTCTCCTTGGTCAATCATTTGTTTTGTTGTTCTTGCTGAAATTTCAGTTGAACGAGGTTTTGTTTTGTATTTGATCGATTGTAAATGTTGTTGTTACTGTTCACTATCAATGATATTTGTTCATATTATAATACACATAACAGTTTATATTTTGTCCAATATGTTTGTGAGAAATATTCAATTTAAAATATAATCAAATTGACACAATTATAGAATTAGATATTCTGTTTTGTCTATGTATTGTGATGGGCTGTTGCCAGAATTTGTATATTCATAAGTAATATTCAATTATATTTGTTCACATTGCAGAATATGTTCTCTCTAATGTGAATTATTATTGAAATTATTTCTTTTCTATGTGTTGATATCTATCCATATCACACTACATTCTTTACGTTGTTGTTGCTGGTTACTCTTGATGTTATCTCTTCTCTTGTTATCAACATAATATTGTTATCGTTATATATCAGTCTGTTTTTACTAAGTTCCTGTTATATGTTTGGATATTTCTGTTGTTATATGGTGTTTTGAACAAGATAATCCACTTGTTTCAGTAAGGTTACATGTCTCTATATAATATTTGTAAAGAGAATTTCCTCTTACCGTGATTGTGAACGCTAGGCATAACTATGAGTAAATCTGGAATTACTAATTATATCTGACTAGTTTATTGCACTTTTCCACTTTACAGTAAGACCTGAAGTAACAACTCCACATCCAAAACCACCTGGTAAGATATTTTAAATGGTTTTCTTTGTTACTTAGTTTCAAATAAGAGATCTGTAACTATTGGCTAGAATTAAGTTCTTTAAAGTATACATGATCTAATTGAAGGAAAGTCTATGGAAATCTAGTGATTTCTTAAATATTTGAGTGTTATTAAATTCTCTAGATGTTCTATGATAAATATTGAATTATTATATATGTGGCAGTGTTAATTGATGGCTACCTCCCTATTCTCTAGGTAAATGTAATGCTGCTGAATCAGACATTGTGTTCGTTCTGGATTCTTCAACTAGCGTTACTGATGTGAACTTCAAGAAAATCTTAGCTTTTGTGAAAGACTTTCTATCGGAGGCTAGTATTGACAATGGTAATGTGAGAGTAGGGGCAGTTATTTATAGCACTGACGTACAAGTGCAGTTTCATTTGAATCACTACCATTCAAAGAGAGATATCCTCAATGCTATTGACAACATTGCCTATGTGTATGGAAGCACAAATACATATGGAGGTCTGCACACAGCCAGAAGACAGATGTTTACTGCAGAAAATGGTGACAGAGCCGGTATTCCTAATATTATTTTCCTTATTACTGATGGCGTTTCCAACATCAACGCTTTACAAACCATACCAGAAGCCGAAGCTATTCGTGCAGAAAACATCCATATTTACGCTATAGGTATAGGCCTTGCAGAAACTACAGAACTTGACAAAATTGCATCATATCCACCATCAGAAAACAGTTTCACTGTCGAAGATTTTAATCAGCTTTATGATTTAAAACACCAAATATTTGATTCTTTCTGTCCGGGTACGTATATTACGTAGATTATGTCAGTTGTTGCGTTTCGTTTCTTTCATGTCGGTCAACATCACTTTGTAGTGTCATTCTACATATTAATTGTACACATGTTTATTGTGTTACATCTAATCTGTCTCCTTGGTCAATCATTTCTTTTGTTGTTCTTGCTGAAATTTCAGTTGAACGAGGTTTTGTTTTGTATTTTATCGATTGTAAATGTTGTTGTTACTGTTCACTATCAATGATATTTGTTCATATTATAATACACATAACAGTTTATATTTTCTCCAATATGTTTGTGAGAAATATTCAATTGAAAATATAATCAAATTGACACAATTATAGAATTAGATATTCTGTTTTGTCTATGTATTGTGATGGGCTGTTGCCAGAATTTGTATATTCATAAGTAATATTCAATTATATTTGTTCACATTGCAGAATATGTTCTCTCTAATGTGAATTATTATTGAAATTATTTCTTTTCTATGTGTTGATATCTATCCATATCACACTACATTCTTTATGTTGTTGTTGCTGGTTACTCTTGATGTTATCAACATAATATTGTTATCGTTATATATCAGTCTGTTTTTACTAAGTTCCTGTTATATGTTTGGATATTTCTGTTGTTATATGGTGTTTTGAACAAGATAATCCACTTGTTTCAGTAAGGTTACATGTCTCTATATAATATTTGTAAAGAGAATTTCCTCTTACCGTGATTGTGAACGCTAGGCATAACTATGAGTAAATCTGGAATTACTAATTATATCTGACTAGTTTATTGCACTTTTCCACTTTACAGTAAGACCTGAAGTAACAACTCCACATCCAAAACCACCTGGTAAGATATTTTAAATGGTTTTCTTTGTTACTTAGTTTCAAAGTAAGAGATCTGTAACTATTGGCTAGAATTAAGTTCTTTAAAGTATACATGATCTAATTGAAGGAAAGTCTATGGAAATCTAGTGATTTCTTAAATATTTGAGTGTTATTAAATTCTCTAGATGTTCTATGATAAATATTGAATTATTATATATGTGGCAGTGTTAATTGATGGCTACCTCCCTATTCTCTAGGTAAATGTAATGCTGCTGAATCAGACATTGTGTTCGTTCTGGATTCTTCAACTAGCGTTACTGATGTGAACTTCAAGAAAATCTTAGCTTTTGTGAAAGACTTTCTATCGGAGGCTAGTATTGACAATGGTAATGTGAGAGTAGGGGCAGTGATTTATAGCACTGACGTACAAGTGCAGTTTCATTTGAATTACTACCATTCAAAGAGAGATATCCTCAATGCTATTGACAACATTGCCTATGTGTATGGAAGCACAAATACATATGGAGGTCTGCACACAGCCAGAAGACAGATGTTTACTGCAGAAAATGGTGACAGAGCCGGTATTCCTAATATTATTTTCCTTATTACTGATGGCGTTTCCAACATCAACGCTTTACAAACCATACCAGAAGCCGAAGCTATTCGTGCAGAAAACATCCATATTTACGCTATAGGTATAGGCCTTGCAGAAACTACAGAACTTGACAAAATTGCATCATATCCACCATCAGAAAACAGTTTCACTGTCGAAGATTTTAATCAGCTTTATGATTTAAAACACCAAATATTTGATTCTTTCTGTCCGGGTACGTATATTACGTAGATTATGTCAGTTGTTGTCGTTTCTTTCATGTCGGTCAACATCACTTTGTAGTGTCATTCTACATATTAATTGTACACATGTTTATTGTGTTACATCTAATCTGTCTCCTTGGTCAATCATTTCTTTTGTTGTTCTTGCTGAAATTTCAGTTGAACGAGGTTTTGTTTTGTATTTTATCGATTGTAAATGTTGTTGTTACTGTTCACTATCAATGATATTTGTTCATATTATAATACACATAACAGTTTATATTTTCTCCAATATGTTTGTGAGAAATATTCAATTGAAAATATAATCAAATTGACACAATTATAGAATTAGATATTCTGTTTTGTCTATGTATTGTGATGGGCTGTTGCCAGAATTTGTATATTCATAAGTAATATTCAATTATATTTGTTCACATTGCAGAATATGTTCTCTCTAATGTGAATTATTATTGAAATTATTTCTTTTCTATGTGTTGATATCTATCCATATCACACTACATTCTTTATGTTGTTGTTGCTGGTTACTCTTGATGTTATCAACATAATATTGTTATCGTTATATATCAGTCTGTTTTTACTAAGTTCCTGTTATATGTTTGGATATTTCTGTTGTTATATGGTGTTTTGAACAAGATAATCCACTTGTTTCAGTAAGGTTACATGTCTCTATATAATATTTGTAAAGAGAATTTCCTCTTACCGTGATTGTGAATGCTAGGCATAACTATGAGTAAATCTGGAATTACTAATTATATCTGACTAGTTTATTGCACTTTTCCACTTTACAGTAAGACCTGAAGTAACAACTCCACATCCAAAACCACCTGGTAAGATATTTTAAATGGTTTTCTTTGTTACTTAGTTTCAAATAAGAGATCTGTAACTATTGGCTAGAATTAAGTTCTTTAAAGTATACATGATCTAATTGAAGGAAAGTCTATGGAAATCTAGTGATTTCTTAAATATTTGAGTGTTATTAAATATTCTCTAGATGTTCTATGATAAATATTGAATTATTATATATGTGGCAGTGTTAATTGATGGCTACCTCCCTATTCTCTAGGTAAATGTAATGCTGCTGAATCAGACATTGTGTTCGTTCTGGATTCTTCAACTAGCGTTACTGATGTGAACTTCAAGAAAATCTTAGCTTTTGTGAAAGACTTTCTATCGGAGGCTAGTATTGACAATGGTAATGTGAGAGTAGGGGCAGTGATTTATAGCACTAACGTACAAGTGCAGTTTCATTTGAATCACTACCATTCAAAGAGAGATATCCTCAATGCTATTGACAACATTGCCTATGTGTATGGAAGCACAAATACATATGGAGGTCTGCACACAGCCAGAAGACAGATGTTTACTGCAGAAAATGGTGACAGAGCCGGTATTCCTAATATTATTTTCCTTATTACTGATGGCGTTTCCAACATCAACGCTTTACAAACCATACCAGAAGCCGAAGCTATTCGTGCAGAAAACATCCATATTTACGCTATAGGTATAGGCCTTGCAGAAACTACAGAACTTGACAAAATTGCATCATATCCACCATCAGAAAACAGTTTCACTGTCGAAGATTTTAATCAGCTTTATGATTTAAAACACCAAATATTTGATTCTTTCTGTCCGGGTACGTATATTACGTAGATTATGTCAGTTGTTGTCGTTTCTTTCATGTCGGTCAACATCACTTTGTAGTGTCATTCTACATATTAATTGTACACATGTTTATTGTGTTACATCTAATCTGTCTCCTTGGTCAATCATTTCTTTTGTTGTTCTTGCTGAAATTTCAGTTGAACGAGGTTTTGTTTTGTATTTGATCGATTGTAAATGTTGTTGTTACTGTTCACTATCAATGATATTTGTTCATATTATAATACACATAACAGTTTATATTTTGTCCAATATGTTTGTGAGAAATATTCAATTGAAAATATAATCAAATTGACACAATTATAGAATTAGATATTCTGTTTTGTCTATGTATTGTGATGGGCTGTTGCCAGAATTTGTATATTCATAAGTAATATTCAATTATATTTGTTCACATTGCAGAATATGTTCTCTCTAATGTGAATTATTATTGAAATTATTTCTTTTCTATGTGTTGATATCTATCCATATCACACTACATTCTTTACGTTGTTGTTGCTGGTTACTCTTGATGTTATCTCTTCTCTTGTTATCAACATAATATTGTTATCGTTATATATCAGTCTGTTTTTACTAAGTTCCTGTTATATGTTTGGATATTTCTGTTGTTATATGGTGTTTTGAACAAGATAATCCACTTGTTTCAGTAAGGTTACATGTCTCTATATAATATTTGTAAAGAGAATTTCCTCTTACCGTGATTGTGAACGCTAGGCATAACTATGAGTAAATCTGGAATTACTAATTATATCTGACTAGTTTATTGCACTTTTCCACTTTACAGTAAGACCTGAAGTAACAACTCCACATCCAAAACCACCTGGTAAGATATTTTAAATGGTTTTCTTTGTTACTTAGTTTCAAATAAGAGATCTGTAACTATTGGCTAGAATTAAGTTCTTTAAAGTATACATGATCTAATTGAAGGAAAGTCTATGGAAATCTAGTGATTTCTTAAATATTTGAGTGTTATTAAATATTCTCTAGATGTTCTATGATAAATATTGAATTATTATATATGTGGCAGTGTTAATTGATGGCTACCTCCCTATTCTCTAGGTAAATGTAATGCTGCTGAATCAGACATTGTGTTCGTTCTGGATTCTTCAACTAGCGTTACTGATGTGAACTTCAAGAAAATCTTAGCTTTTGTGAAAGACTTTCTATCGGAGGCTAGTATTGACAATGGTAATGTGAGAGTAGGGGCAGTGATTTATAGCACTGACGTACAAGTGCAGTTTCATTTGAATCACTACCATTCAAAGAGAGATATCCTCAATGCTATTGACAACATTGCCTATGTGTATGGAAGCACAAATACATATGGAGGTCTGCACACAGCCAGAAGACAGATGTTTACTGCAGAAAATGGTGACAGAGCCGGTATTCCTAATATTATTTTCCTTATTACTGATGGCGTTTCCAACATCAACGCTTTACAAACCATACCAGAAGCCGAAGCTATTCGTGCAGAAAACATCCATATTTACGCTATAGGTATAGGCCTTGCAGAAACTACAGAACTTGACAAAATTGCATCATATCCACCATCAGAAAACAGTTTCACTGTCGAAGATTTTAATCAGCTTTATGATTTAAAACACCAAATATTTGATTCTTTCTGTCCGGGTACGTATATTACGTAGATTATGTCAGTTGTTGCGTTTCGTTTCTTTCATGTCGGTCAACATCACTTTGTAGTGTCATTCTACATATTAATTGTACACATGTTTATTGTGTTACATCTAATCTGTCTCCTTGGTCAATCATTTGTTTTGTTGTTCTTGCTGAAATTTCAGTTGAACGAGGTTTTGTTTTGTATTTGATCGATTGTAAATGTTGTTGTTACTGTTCACTATCAATGATATTTGTTCATATTATAATACACATAACAGTTTATATTTTGTCCAATATGTTTGTGAGAAATATTCAATTTAAAATATAATCAAATTGACACAATTATAGAATTAGATATTCTGTTTTGTCTATGTATTGTGATGGGCTGTTGCCAGAATTTGTATATTCATAAGTAATATTCAATTATATTTGTTCACATTGCAGAATATGTTCTCTCTAATGTGAATTATTATTGAAATTATTTCTTTTCTATGTGTTGATATCTATCCATATCACACTACATTCTTTACGTTGTTGTTGCTGGTTACTCTTGATGTTATCTCTTCTCTTGTTATCAACATAATATTGTTATCGTTATATATCAGTCTGTTTTTACTAAGTTCCTGTTATATGTTTGGATATTTCTGTTGTTATATGGTGTTTTGAACAAGATAATCCACTTGTTTCAGTAAGGTTACATGTCTCTATATAATATTTGTAAAGAGAATTTCCTCTTACCGTGATTGTGAACGCTAGGCATAACTATGAGTAAATCTGGAATTACTAATTATATCTGACTAGTTTATTGCACTTTTCCACTTTACAGTAAGACCTGAAGTAACAACTCCACATCCAAAACCACCTGGTAAGATATTTTAAATGGTTTTCTTTGTTACTTAGTTTCAAATAAGAGATCTGTAACTATTGGCTAGAATTAAGTTCTTTAAAGTATACATGATCTAATTGAAGGAAAGTCTATGGAAATCTAGTGATTTCTTAAATATTTGAGTGTTATTAAATTCTCTAGATGTTCTATGATAAATATTGAATTATTATATATGTGGCAGTGTTAATTGATGGCTACCTCCCTATTCTCTAGGTAAATGTAATGCTGCTGAATCAGACATTGTGTTCGTTCTGGATTCTTCAACTAGCGTTACTGATGTGAACTTCAAGAAAATCTTAGCTTTTGTGAAAGACTTTCTATCGGAGGCTAGTATTGACAATGGTAATGTGAGAGTAGGGGCAGTTATTTATAGCACTGACGTACAAGTGCAGTTTCATTTGAATCACTACCATTCAAAGAGAGATATCCTCAATGCTATTGACAACATTGCCTATGTGTATGGAAGCACAAATACATATGGAGGTCTGCACACAGCCAGAAGACAGATGTTTACTGCAGAAAATGGTGACAGAGCCGGTATTCCTAATATTATTTTCCTTATTACTGATGGCGTTTCCAACATCAACGCTTTACAAACCATACCAGAAGCCGAAGCTATTCGTGCAGAAAACATCCATATTTACGCTATAGGTATAGGCCTTGCAGAAACTACAGAACTTGACAAAATTGCATCATATCCACCATCAGAAAACAGTTTCACTGTCGAAGATTTTAATCAGCTTTATGATTTAAAACACCAAATATTTGATTCTTTCTGTCCGGGTACGTATATTACGTAGATTATGTCAGTTGTTGCGTTTCGTTTCTTTCATGTCGGTCAACATCACTTTGTAGTGTCATTCTACATATTAATTGTACACATGTTTATTGTGTTACATCTAATCTGTCTCCTTGGTCAATCATTTCTTTTGTTGTTCTTGCTGAAATTTCAGTTGAACGAGGTTTTGTTTTGTATTTTATCGATTGTAAATGTTGTTGTTACTGTTCACTATCAATGATATTTGTTCATATTATAATACACATAACAGTTTATATTTTCTCCAATATGTTTGTGAGAAATATTCAATTGAAAATATAATCAAATTGACACAATTATAGAATTAGATATTCTGTTTTGTCTATGTATTGTGATGGGCTGTTGCCAGAATTTGTATATTCATAAGTAATATTCAATTATATTTGTTCACATTGCAGAATATGTTCTCTCTAATGTGAATTATTATTGAAATTATTTCTTTTCTATGTGTTGATATCTATCCATATCACACTACATTCTTTATGTTGTTGTTGCTGGTTACTCTTGATGTTATCAACATAATATTGTTATCGTTATATATCAGTCTGTTTTTACTAAGTTCCTGTTATATGTTTGGATATTTCTGTTGTTATATGGTGTTTTGAACAAGATAATCCACTTGTTTCAGTAAGGTTACATGTCTCTATATAATATTTGTAAAGAGAATTTCCTCTTACCGTGATTGTGAATGCTAGGCATAACTATGAGTAAATCTGGAATTACTAATTATATCTGACTAGTTTATTGCACTTTTCCACTTTACAGTAAGACCTGAAGTAACAACTCCACATCCAAAACCACCTGGTAAGATATTTTAAATGGTTTTCTTTGTTACTTAGTTTCAAATAAGAGATCTGTAACTATTGGCTAGAATTAAGTTCTTTAAAGTATACATGATCTAATTGAAGGAAAGTCTATGGAAATCTAGTGATTTCTTAAATATTTGAGTGTTATTAAATATTCTCTAGATGTTCTATGATAAATATTGAATTATTATATATGTGGCAGTGTTAATTGATGGCTACCTCCCTATTCTCTAGGTAAATGTAATGCTGCTGAATCAGACATTGTGTTCGTTCTGGATTCTTCAACTAGCGTTACTGATGTGAACTTCAAGAAAATCTTAGCTTTTGTGAAAGACTTTCTATCGGAGGCTAGTATTGACAATGGTAATGTGAGAGTAGGGGCAGTGATTTATAGCACTAACGTACAAGTGCAGTTTCATTTGAATCACTACCATTCAAAGAGAGATATCCTCAATGCTATTGACAACATTGCCTATGTGTATGGAAGCACAAATACATATGGAGGTCTGCACACAGCCAGAAGACAGATGTTTACTGCAGAAAATGGTGACAGAGCCGGTATTCCTAATATTATTTTCCTTATTACTGATGGCGTTTCCAACATCAACGCTTTACAAACCATACCAGAAGCCGAAGCTATTCGTGCAGAAAACATCCATATTTACGCTATAGGTATAGGCCTTGCAGAAACTACAGAACTTGACAAAATTGCATCATATCCACCATCAGAAAACAGTTTCACTGTCGAAGATTTTAATCAGCTTTATGATTTAAAACACCAAATATTTGATTCTTTCTGTCCGGGTACGTATATTACGTAGATTATGTCAGTTGTTGTCGTTTCTTTCATGTCGGTCAACATCACTTTGTAGTGTCATTCTACATATTAATTGTACACATGTTTATTGTGTTACATCTAATCTGTCTCCTTGGTCAATCATTTCTTTTGATGTTCTTGCTGAAATTTCAGTTGAACGAGGTTTTGTTTTGTATTTTATCGATTGTAAATGTTGTTGTTACTGTTCACTATCAATGATATTTGTTCATATTATAATACACATAACAGTTTATATTTTGTCCAATATGTTTGTGAGAAATATTCAATTGAAAATATAATCAAATTGACACAATTATAGAATTAGATATTCTGTTTTGTCTATGTATTGTGATGGGCTGTTGCCAGAATTTGTATATTCATAAGTAATATTCAATTATATTTGTTCACATTGCAGAATATGTTCTCTCTAATGTGAATTATTATTGAAATTATTTCTTTTCTATGTGTTGATATCTATCCATATCACACTACATTCTTTATGTTGTTGTTGCTGGTTACTCTTGATGTTATCAACATAATATTGTTATCGTTATATATCAGTCTGTTTTTACTAAGTTCCTGTTATATGTTTGGATATTTCTGTTGTTATATGGTGTTTTGAACAAGATAATCCATTTGTTTCAGTAAGGTTACATGTCTCTATATAATATTTGTAAAGAGAATTTCCTCTTACCGTGATTGTGAACGCTAGGCATAACTATGAGTAAATCTGGAATTACTAATTATATCTGACTAGTTTATTGCACTTTTCCACTTTACAGTAAGACCTGAAGTAACAACTCCACATCCAAAACCACCTGGTAAGATATTTTAAATGGTTTTCTTTGTTACTTAGTTTCAAATAAGAGATCTGTAACTATTGGCTAGAATTAAGTTCTTTAAAGTATACATGATCTAATTGAAGGAAAGTCTATGGAAATCTAGTGATTTCTTAAATATTTGAGTGTTATTAAATATTCTCTAGATGTTCTATGATAAATATTGAATTATTATATATGTGGCAGTGTTAATTGATGGCTACCTCCCTATTCTCTAGGTAAATGTAATGCTGCTGAATCAGACATTGTGTTCGTTCTGGATTCTTCAACTAGCGTTACTGATGTGAACTTCAAGAAAATCTTAGCTTTTGTGAAAGACTTTCTATCGGAGGCTAGTATTGACAATGGTAATGTGAGAGTAGGGGCAGTGATTTATAGCACTGACGTACAAGTGCAGTTTCATTTGAATTACTACCATTCAAAGAGAGATATCCTCAATGCTATTGACAACATTGCCTATGTGTATGGAAGCACAAATACATATGGAGGTCTGCACACAGCCAGAAGACAGATGTTTACTGCAGAAAATGGTGACAGAGCCGGTATTCCTAATATTATTTTCCTTATTACTGATGGCGTTTCCAACATCAACGCTTTACAAACCATACCAGAAGCCGAAGCTATTCGTGCAGAAAACATCCATATTTACGCTATAGGTATAGGCCTTGCAGAAACTACAGAACTTGACAAAATTGCATCATATCCACCATCAGAAAACAGTTTCACTGTCGAAGATTTTAATCAGCTTTATGATTTAAAACACCAAATATTTGATTCTTTCTGTCCGGGTACGTATATTACGTAGATTATGTCAGTTGTTGTCGTTTCTTTCATGTCGGTCAACATCACTTTGTAGTGTCATTCTACATATTAATTGTACGCATGTTTATTGTGTTACATCTAATCTGTCTCCTTGGTCAATCATTTCTTTTGTTGTTCTTGCTGAAATTTCAGTTGAACGAGGTTTTGTTTTGTATTTTATCGATTGTAAATGTTGTTGTTACTGTTCACTATCAATGATATTTGTTCATATTATAATACACATAACAGTTTATATTTTGTCCAATATGTTTGTGAGAAATATTCAATTGAAAATATAATCAAATTGACACAATTATAGAATTAGATATTCTGTTTTGTCTATGTATTGTGATGGGCTGTTGCCAGAATTTGTATATTCATAAGTAATATTCAATTATATTTGTTCACATTGCAGAATATGTTCTCTCTAATGTGAATTATTATTGAAATTATTTCTTTTCTATGTGTTGATATCTATCCATATCACACTACATTCTTTATGTTGTTGTTGCTGGTTACTCTTGATGTTATCAACATAATATTGTTATCGTTATATATCAGTCTGTTTTTACTAAGTTCCTGTTATATGTTTGGATATTTCTGTTGTTATATGGTGTTTTGAACAAGATAATCCACTTGTTTCAGTAAGGTTACATGTGTCTATATAATATTTGTAAAGAGAATTTCCTCTTACCGTGATTGTGAACGCTAGGCATAACTATGAGTAAATCTGGAATTACTAATTATATCTGACTAGTTTATTGCACTTTTCCACTTTACAGTAAGACCTGAAGTAACAACTCCACATCCAAAACCACCTGGTAAGATATTTTAAATGGTTTTCTTTGTTACTTAGTTTCAAATAAGAGATCTGTAACTATTGGCTAGAATTAAGTTCTTTAAAGTATACATGATCTAATTGAAGGAAAGTCTATGGAAATTTAGTGATTTCTTAAATATTTGAGTGTTATTAAATTCTCTAGATGTTCTATGATAAATATTGAATTATTATATATGTGGCAGTGTTAATTGATGGCTACCTCCCTATTCTCTAGGTAAATGTAATGCTGCTGAATCAGACATTGTGTTCGTTCTGGATTCTTCAACTAGCGTTACTGATGTGAACTTCAAGAAAATCTTAGCTTTTGTGAAAGACTTTCTATCGGAGGCTAGTATTGACAATGGTAATGTGAGAGTAGGGGCAGTGATTTATAGCACTGACGTACAAGTGCAGTTTCATTTGAATCACTACCATTCAAAGAGAGATATCCTCAATGCTATTGACAACATTGCCTATGTGTATGGAAGCACAAATACATATGGAGGTCTGCACACAGCCAGAAGACAGATGTTTACTGCAGAAAATGGTGACAGAGCCGGTATTCCTAATATTATTTTCCTTATTACTGATGGCGTTTCCAACATCAACGCTTTTCAAACCATACCAGAAGCCGAAGCTATTCGTGCAGAAAACATCCATATTTACGCTATAGGTATAGGCCTTGCAGAAACTACAGAACTTGACAAAATTGCATCATATCCACCATCAGAAAACAGTTTCACTGTCGAAGATTTTAATCAGCTTTATGATTTAAAACACCAAATATTTGATTCTTTCTGTCCGGGTACGTATATTACGTAGATTATGTCAGTTGTTGTCGTTTCTTTCATGTCGGTCAACATCACTTTGTAGTGTCATTCTACATATTAATTGTACACATGTTTATTGTGTTACATCTAATCTGTCTCCTTGGTCAATCATTTCTTTTGTTGTTCTTGCTGAAATTTCAGTTGAACGAGGTTTTGTTTTGTATTTGATCGATTGTAAATGTTGTTGTTACTGTTCACTATCAATGATATTTGTTCATATTATTATACACATAACAGTTTATATTTTGTCCAATATGTTTGTGAGAAATATTCAATTGAAAATATAATCAAATTGACACAATTATAGAATTAGATATTCTGTTTTGTCTATGTATTGTGATGGGCTGTTGCCAGAATTTGTATATTCATAAGTAATATTCAATTATATTTGTTCACATTGCAGAATATGTTCTCTCTAATGTGAATTATTATTGAAATTATTTCTTTTCTATGTGTTAATATCTATCCATATCACTCTACATTCTTTATGTTGTTGTTGCTGGTTACTCTTGATGTTATCAACATAATATTGTTATCATTATATATCAGTCTGTTTTTACTAAGTTCCTGTTATATGTTTGGATATTTCTGTTGTTATATGGTGTTTTGAACAAGATAATCCACTTGTTTCAGTAAGGTTACATGTGTCTATATAATATTTGTAAAGAGAATTTCCTCTTACCGTGATTGTGAACGCTAGGCATAACTATGAGTAAATCTGGAATTACTAATTATATCTGACTAGTTTATTGCACTTTTCCACTTTACAGTAAGACCTGAAGTAACAACTCCACATCCAAAACCACCTGGTAAGATATTTTAAATGGTTTTCTTTGTTACTTAGTTTCAAAGTAAGAGATCTGTAACTATTGGCTAGAATTAAGTTCTTTAAAGTATACATGATCTAATTGAAGGAAAGTCTATGGAAATCTAGTGATTTCTTAAATATTTGAGTGTTATTAAATATTCTCTAGATGTTCTATGATAAATATTGAATTATTATATATGTGGCAGTGTTAATTGATGGCTACCTCCCTATTCTCTAGGTAAATGTAATGCTGCTGAATCAGACATTGTGTTCGTTCTGGATTCTTCAACTAGCGTTACTGATGTGAACTTCAAGAAAATCTTAGCTTTTGTGAAAGACTTTCTATCGGAGGCTAGTATTGACAATGGTAATGTGAGAGTAGGGGCAGTGATTTATAGCACTGACGTACAAGTGCAGTTTCATTTGAATCACTACCATTCAAAGAGAGATATCCTCAATGCTATTGACAACATTGCCTATGTGTATGGAAGCACAAATACATATGGAGGTCTGCACACAGCCAGAAGACAGATGTTTACTGCAGAAAATGGTGACAGAGCCGGTATTCCTAATATTATTTTCCTTATTACTGATGGCGTTTCCAACATCAACGCTTTACAAACCATACCAGAAGCCGAAGCTATTCGTGCAGAAAACATCCATATTTACGCTATAGGTATAGGCCTTGCAGAAACTACAGAACTTGACAAAATTGCATCATATCCACCATCAGAAAACAGTTTCACTGTCGAAGATTTTAATCAGCTTTATGATTTAAAACACCAAATATTTGATTCTTTCTGTCCGGGTACGTATATTACGTAGATTATGTCAGTTGTTGTCGTTTCTTTCATGTTGGTCAACATCACTTTGTAGTGTCATTCTACATATTAATTGTACACATGTTTATTGTGTTACATCTAATCTGTCTCCATGGTCAATCATTTCTTTTGTTGTTCTTGCTGAAATTTCAGTTGAACGAGGTTTTGTTTTGTATTTTATCGATTGTAAATGTTGTTGTTACTGTTCACTATCAATGATATTTGTTCATATTATTATACACATAACAGTTTATATTTTGTCCAATATGTTTGTGAGAAATATTCAATTGAAAATATAATCAAATTGACACAATTATAGAATTAGATATTCTGTTTTGTCTATGTATTGTGATGGGCTGTTGCCAGAATTTGTATATTCATAAGTAATATTCAATTATATTTGTTCACATTGCAGAATATGTTCTCTCTAATGTGAATTATTATTGAAATTATTTCTTTTCTATGTGTTGATATCTATCCATATCACACTACATTCTTTATGTTGTTGTTGCTGGTTACTCTTGATGTTATCAACATAATATTGTTATCGTTATATATCAGTCTGTTTTTACTAAGTTCCTGTTATATGTTTGGATATTTCTGTTGTTATATGGTGTTTTGAACAAGATAATCCACTTGTTTCAGTAAGGTTACATGTGTCTATATAATATTTGTAAAGAGAATTTCCTCTTACCGTGATTGTGAACGCTAGGCATAACTATGAGTAAATCTGGAATTACTAATTATATCTGACTAGTTTATTGCACTTTTCCACTTTACAGTAAGACCTGAAGTAACAACTCCACATCCAAAACCACCTGGTAAGATATTTTAAATGGTTTTCTTTGTTACTTAGTTTCAAATAAGAGATCTGTAACTATTGGCTAGAATTAAGTTCTTTAAAGTATACATGATCTAATTGAAGGAAAGTCTATGGAAATCTAGTGATTTCTTAAATATTTGAGTGTTATTAAATATTCTCTAGATGTTCTATGATAAATATTGAATTATTATATATGTGGCAGTGTTAATTGATGGCTACCTCCCTATTCTCTAGGTAAATGTAATGCTGCTGAATCAGACATTGTGTTCGTTCTGGATTCTTCAACTAGCGTTACTGATGTGAACTTCAAGAAAATCTTAGCTTTTGTGAAAGACTTTCTATCGGAGGCTAGTATTGACAATGGTAATGTGAGAGTAGGGGCAGTGATTTATAGCACTGACGTACAAGTGCAGTTTCATTTGAATCACTACCATTCAAAGAGAGATATCCTCAATGCTATTGACAACATTGCCTATGTGTATGGAAGCACAAATACATATGGAGGTCTGCACACAGCCAGAAGACAGATGTTTACTGCAGAAAATGGTGACAGAGCCGGTATTCCTAATATTATTTTCCTTATTACTGATGGCGTTTCCAACATCAACGCTTTACAAACCATACCAGAAGCCGAAGCTATTCGTGCAGAAAACATCCATATTTACGCTATAGGTATAGGCCTTGCAGAAACTACAGAACTTGACAAAATTGCATCATATCCACCATCAGAAAACAGTTTCACTGTCGAAGATTTTAATCAGCTTTATGATTTAAAACACCAAATATTTGATTCTTTCTGTCCGGGTACGTATATTACGTAGATTATGTCAGTTGTTGTCGTTTCTTTCATGTCGGTCAACATCACTTTGTAGTGTCATTCTACATATTAATTGTACACATGTTTATTGTGTTACATCTAATCTGTCTCCTTGGTCAATCATTTCTTTTGTTGTTCTTGCTGAAATTTCAGTTGAACGAGGTTTTGTTTTGTATTTGATCGATCGTAAATGTTGTTGTTACTGTTCACTATCAATGATATTTGTTCATATTATAATACACATAACAGTTTATATTTTGTCCAATATGTTTGTGAGAAATATTCAATTTAAAATATAATCAAATTGACACAGTTATAGAATTAGATATTCTGTTTTGTCTATGTATTGTGATGGGCTGTTGCCAGAATTTGTATATTCATAAGTAATATTCAATTATATTTGTTCACATTGCAGAATATGTTCTCTCTAATGTGAATTATTATTTAAATTATTTCTTTTCTATGTGTTGATATCTATCCATATCACACTACATTCTTTATGTTATTGTTGCTGGTTACTCTTGATGTTATCAACATAATATTGTTATCGTTATATATCAGTCTGTTTTTACTAAGTTCCTGTTATATGTTTGGATATTTCTGTTGTTATATGGTGTTTTGAACAAGATAATCCACTTGTTTCAGTAAGGTTACATGTGTCTATATAATATTTGTAAAGAGAATTTCCTCTTACCGTGATTGTGAACGCTAGGCATAACTATGAGTAAATCTGGAATTACTAATTATATCTGACTAGTTTATTGCACTTTTCCACTTTACAGTAAGACCTGAAGTAACAACTCCACATCCAAAACCACCTGGTAAGATATTTTAAATGGTTTTCTTTGTTACTTAGTTTCAAATAAGAGATCTGTAACTATTGGCTAGAATTAAGTTCTTTAAAGTATACATGATCTAATTGAAGGAAAGTCTATGGAAATCTAGTGATTTCTTAAATATTTGAGTGTTATTAAATATTCTCTAGATGTTCTATGATAAATATTGAATTATTATATATGTGGCAGTGTTAATTGATGGCTACCTCCCTATTCTCTAGGTAAATGTAATGCTGCTGAATCAGACATTGTGTTCGTTCTGGATTCTTCAACTAGCGTTACTGATGTGAACTTCAAGAAAATCTTAGCTTTTGTGAAAGACTTTCTATCGGAGGCTAGTATTGACAATGGTAATGTGAGAGTAGGGGCAGTGATTTATAGCACTGACGTACAAGTGCAGTTTCATTTGAATCACTACCATTCAAAGAGAGATATCCTCAATGCTATTGACAACATTGCCTATGTGTATGGAAGCACAAATACATATGGAGGTCTGCACACAGCCAGAAGACAGATGTTTACTGCAGAAAATGGTGACAGAGCCGGTATTCCTAATATTATTTTCCTTATTACTGATGGCGTTTCCAACATCAACGCTTTACAAACCATACCAGAAGCCGAAGCTATTCGTGCAGAAAACATCCATATTTACGCTATAGGTATAGGCCTTGCAGAAACTACAGAACTTGACAAAATTGCATCATATCCACCATCAGAAAACAGTTTCACTGTCGAAGATTTTAATCAGCTTTATGATTTAAAACACCAAATATTTGATTCTTTCTGTCCGGGTACGTATATTACGTAGATTATGTCAGTTGTTGTCGTTTCTTTCATGTTGGTCAACATCACTTTGTAGTGTCATTCTACATATTAATTGTACACATGTTTATTGTGTTACATCTAATCTGTCTCCTTGGTCAATCATTTCTTTTGTTGTTCTTGCTGAAATTTCAGTTGAACGAGGTTTTGTTTTGTATTTTATCGATTGTAAATGTTGTTGTTACTGTTCACTATCAATGATATTTGTTCATATTATTATACACATAACAGTTTATATTTTGTCCAATATGTTTGTGAGAAATATTCAATTGAAAATATAATCAAATTGACACAATTATAGAATTAGATATTCTGTTTTGTCTATGTATTGTGATGGGCTGTGGCCAGAGTTTGTATATTCATAAGTAATATTCAATTATATTTGTTCACATTGCAGAATATGTTCTCTCTAATGTGAATTATTATTGAAATTATTTCTTTTCTATGTGTTGATATCTATCCATATCACACTACATTCTTTATGTTGTTGTTGCTGGTTACTCTTGATGTTATCAACATAATATTGTTATCGTTATATATCAGTCTGTTTTTACTAAGTTCCTGTTATATGTTTGGATATTTCTGTTGTTATATGGTGTTTTGAACAAGATAATCCACTTGTTTCAGTAAGGTCACATGTGTCTATATAATATTTGTAAAGAGAATTTCCTCTTACCGTGATTGTGAACGCTAGGCATAACTATGAGTAAATCTGGAATTACTAATTATATCTGACTAGTTTATTGCACTTTTCCACTTTACAGTAAGACCTGAAGTAACAACTCCACATCCAAAACCACCTGGTAAGATATTTTAAATGGTTTTCTTTGTTACTTAGTTTCAAATAAGAGATCTGTAACTATTGGCTAGAATTAAGTTCTTTAAAGTATACATGATCTAATTGAAGGAAAGTCTATGGAAATCTAGTGATTTCTTAAATATTTGAGTGTTATTAAATATTCTCTAGATGTTCTATGATAAATATTGAATTATTATATATGTGGCAGTGTTAATTGATGGCTACCTCCCTATTCTCTAGGTAAATGTAATGCTGCTGAATCAGACATTGTGTTCGTTCTGGATTCTTCAACTAGCGTTACTGATGTGAACTTCAAGAAAATCTTAGCTTTTGTGAAAGACTTTCTATCGGAGGCTAGTATTGACAATGGTAATGTGAGAGTAGGGGCAGTGATTTATAGCACTGACGTACAAGTGCAGTTTCATTTGAATCACTACCATTCAAAGAGAGATATCCTCAATGCTATTGACAACATTGCCTATGTGTATGGAAGCACAAATACATATGGAGGTCTGCACACAGCCAGAAGACAGATGTTTACTGCAGAAAATGGTGACAGAGCCGGTATTCCTAATATTATTTTCCTTATTACTGATGGCGTTTCCAACATCAACGCTTTACAAACCATACCAGAAGCCGAAGCTATTCGTGCAGAAAACATCCATATTTACGCTATAGGTATAGGCCTTGCAGAAACTACAGAACTTGACAAAATTGCATCATATCCACCATCAGAAAACAGTTTCACTGTCGAAGATTTTAATCAGCTTTATGATTTAAAACACCAAATATTTGATTCTTTCTGTCCGGGTACGTATATTACGTAGATTATGTCAGTTGTTGCGTTTCGTTTCTTTCATGTCGGTCAACATCACTTTGTAGTGTCATTCTACATATTAATTGTACACATGTTTATTGTGTTACATCTAATCTGTCTCCTTGGTCAATCATTTCTTTTGTTGTTCTTGCTGAAATTTCAGTTGAACGAGGTTTTGTTTTGTATTTTATCGATTGTAAATGTTGTTGTTACTGTTCACTATCAATGATATTTGTTCATATTATAATACACATAACAGTTTATATTTTGTCCAATATGTTTGTGAGAAATATTCAATTGAAAATATAATCAAATTGACACAATTATAGAATTAGATATTCTGTTTTGTCTATGTATTGTGATGGGCTGTTGCCAGAATTTGTATATTCATAAGTAATATTCAATTATATTTGTTCACATTGCAGAATATGTTCTCTCTAATGTGAATTATTATTGAAATTATTTCTTTTCTATGTGTTGATATCTATCCATATCACACTACATTCGTTATGTTGTTGTTGCTGGTTACTCTTGAAGTTATCAACATAATATTGTTATCGTTATATATCAGTCTGTTTTTACTAAGTTCCTGTTATATGTTTGGATATTTCTGTTGTTATATGGTGTTTTGAACAAGATAATCCACTTGTTTCAGTAAGGTTACATGTCTCTATATAATATTTGTAAAGAGAATTTCCTCTTACCGTGATTGTGAACGCTAGGCATAACTATGAGTAAATCTGGAATTACTAATTATATCTGACTAGTTTATTGCACTTTTCCACTTTACAGTAAGAACTGAAGTAACAACTCCACATCCAAAACCACCTGGTAAGATATTTTAAATGGTTTTCTTTGTTACTTAGTTTCAAATAAGAGATCTGTAACTATTGGCTAGAATTAAGTTCTTTAAAGTATACATGATCTAATTGAAGGAAAGTCTATGGAAATTTAGTGATTTCTTAAATATTTGAGTGTTATTAAATTCTCTAGATGTTCTATGATAAATATTGAATTATTATATATGTGGCAGTGTTAATTGATGGCTACCTCCCTATTCTCTAGGTAAATGTAATGCTGCTGAATCAGACATTGTGTTCGTTCTGGATTCTTCAACTAGCGTTACTGATGTGAACTTCAAGAAAATCTTAGCTTTTGTGAAAGACTTTCTATCGGAGGCTAGTATTGACAATGGTAATGTGAGAGTAGGGGCAGTGATTTATAGCACTGACGTACAAGTGCAGTTTCATTTGAATCACTACCATTCAAAGAGAGATATCCTCAATGCTATTGACAACATTGCCTATGTGTATGGAAGCACAAATACATATGGAGGTCTGCACACAGCCAGAAGACAGATGTTTACTGCAGAAAATGGTGACAGAGCCGGTATTCCTAATATTATTTTCCTTATTACTGATGGCGTTTCCAACATCAACGCTTTTCAAACCATACCAGAAGCCGAAGCTATTCGTGCAGAAAACATCCATATTTACGCTATAGGTATAGGCCTTGCAGAAACTACAGAACTTGACAAAATTGCATCATATCCACCATCAGAAAACAGTTTCACTGTCGAAGATTTTAATCAGCTTTATGATTTAAAACACCAAATATTTGATTCTTTCTGTCCGGGTACGTATATTACGTAGATTATGCCAGTTGTTGTCGTTTCTTTCATGTCGGTCAACATCACTTTGTAGTGTCATTCTACATATTAATTGTACACATGTTTATCGTGTTACATCTAATCTGTCTCTTTGGTCAATCATTTCTTTTGTTGTTCTTGCTGAAATTTCAGTTGAACGAGGTTTTGTTTTGTATTTTATCGATTGTAAATGTTGTTGTTACTGTTCACTATCAATGATATTTGTTCATATTATAATACACATGACAGTTTATATTTTGTCCAATATGTTTGTGAGAAATATTCAATTGAAAATATAATCAAATTGACACAATTATAGAATTAGATATTCTGTTTTGTCTATGTATTGTGATGGGCTGTTGCCAGAATTTGTATATTCATAAGTAATATTCAATTATATTTGTTCACATTGCAGAATATGTTCTCTCTAATGTGAATTATTATTGAAATTATTTCTTTTCTATGTGTTGATATCTATCCATATCACACTACATTCGTTATGTTGTTGCTGGTTACTCTTGAAGTTATCAACATAATATTGTTATCGTTATATATCAGTCTGTTTTTACTAAGTTCCTGTTATATGTTTGGATATTTCTGTTGTTATATGGTGTTTTGAACAAGATAATCCACTTGTTTCAGTAAGGTTACATGTCTCTATATAATATTTGTAAAGAGAATTTCCTCTTACCGTGATTGTGAACGCTAGGCATAACTATGAGTAAATCTGGAATTACTAATTATATCTGACTAGTTTATTGCACTTTTCCACTTTACAGTAAGAACTGAAGTAACAACTCCACATCCAAAACCACCTGGTAAGATATTTTAAATGGTTTTCTTTGTTACTTAGTTTCAAATAAGAGATCTGTAACTATTGGCTAGAATTAAGTTCTTTAAAGTATACATGATCTAATTGAAGGAAAGTCTATGGAAATTTAGTGATTTCTTAAATATTTGAGTGTTATTAAATTCTCTAGATGTTGTATGATAAATATTGAATTATTATATATGTGGCAGTGTTAATTGATGGCTACCTCCCTATTCTCTAGGTAAATGTAATGCTGCTGAATCAGACATTGTGTTCGTTCTGGATTCTTCAACTAGCGTTACTGATGTGAACTTCAAGAAAATCTTAGCTTTTGTGAAAGACTTTCTATCGGAGGCTAGTATTGACAATGGTAATGTGAGAGTAGGGGCAGTGATTTATAGCACTGACGTACAAGTGCAGTTTCATTTGAATCACTACCATTCAAAGAGAGATATCCTCAATGCTATTGACAACATTGCCTATGTGTATGGAAGCACAAATACATATGGAGGTCTGCACACAGCCAGAAGACAGATGTTTACTGCAGAAAATGGTGACAGAGCCGGTATTCCTAATATTATTTTCCTTATTACTGATGGCGTTTCCAACATCAACGCTTTTCAAACCATACCAGAAGCCGAAGCTATTCGTGCAGAAAACATCCATATTTACGCTATAGGTATAGGCCTTGCAGAAACTACAGAACTTGACAAAATTGCATCATATCCACCATCAGAAAACAGTTTCACTGTCGAAGATTTTAATCAGCTTTATGATTTAAAACACCAAATATTTGATTCTTTCTGTCCGGGTACGTATATTACGTAGATTATGCCAGTTGTTGTCGTTTCTTTCATGTCGGTCAACATCACTTTGTAGTGTCATTCTACATATTAATTGTACACATGTTTATCGTGTTACATCTAATCTGTCTCTTTGGTCAATCATTTCTTTTGTTGTTCTTGCTGAAATTTCAGTTGAACGAGGTTTTGTTTTGTATTTTATCGATTGTAAATGTTGTTGTTACTGTTCACTATCAATGATATTTGTTCATATTATAATACACATAACAGTTTATATTTTGTGCAATATGTTTGTGAGAAATATTCTATTTAAAATATAATCAAATTGACACAATTATAGAATTAGATATTCTGTTTTGTCTATGTATTGTGATGGGCTGTTGTCCAGAATTTGTATATTGATAATGTTGATAGCTGTCCAGCACCATCAATGACATTGTCATTAATGGTTAATTATGAAGTAACCTTATTTTACCAAATTCAGTTAAATTGTTTTGTTTGTTTTTAAGTTAGTAAACATTGTTTTTGTTTTATATTAGTCTCTTCTCGTATGTTTCTGTTTATGTACTGATATTTCTTTCATATGATGTTTTCAGCTAGATAATCGACTTGTTACTTGTTTCATCAAAATTTCAAGCATCCATATGAATTATTTTTGTAGAGAGAAATTATTGACATTGTGAAAGTGATTTGAATTAATAATACTATATCAAAGTTTATACACTGTCTACATTAATAGTAGATGTATATTGTACCTTTATAAATTATATAAAATTAGACACAGTTATATAAGTTATCTCTCCTGTGTTGCAATATCCATGTAGTTTGGTGGGAATCTAATCCTTTTATTTAAAATGAGTTTATCTTCTTATTACAAAATATGTTTCTTTACCCTTTATGTGGCCTACATCCTTTGGTGTATTTACCTGCTACAGAATTATTTAAATATATGATCCATCATATTTTACATTTAGTTCAACTGTATACATAATTTCCAACAACATTTCCAAGTAAGGGAAAAGCGGGCGTAAAATGATGATGATATACATATTTATAGGAAAAGAGTCAGGACCCCGACGGCTGAGCTCCGGCTGTTTCGACAGCTATTTCTGAACTCAAAACAGCCGGAGCTCAGCCGTCGGGGTCCTGACTCTTTTCCTGTTACCCACTCTACTACCCATAGTATCGAGTACTCTGGTGCATTATGGTTCACCTGGTTCCTTACCACACTTCCTTCATTATATACATATATTTTTTTTTTTCTGTTTTGCCTCTGAGACTGTTCTATTCATATTCTTATATTTTTCTCTCACTAATGAAATTCAATTATCCGTAACTCCAGATATTCCATCCTTCATATCATCACCACTTATATTGTAATTTATTCTTATTCATTATCTCTGTACATGTTCGCTTTTTCATTTTTGTGTTGACAGTTTACCACTTTCTTTCTTAGCTTTCAGATGTTACCTAAACGAGAAATCCTTGGCTTTAACAAGAAAACATATGTATGATACTACAGAAATGTCTAATAAACTATAACAATTATTTATAACAATTATTTATCAAACACTTTCAATACTAACAGAGATGATGTTCATTTCAGTTGAAATTTGTTATTGTCTATGTGTTATTACTTGGCAGTTATTGAAACATCAGTTAAAATGATTTGTGGTATTCGTTCCAACTGTCTGTACTTTGAGAGTAAATACCACTGACTTCAACTTTGCCTTTCATCCATTTTAGGATGATCAATTACCTGTCTAATCTGGACTTCATTCTCTCTCTCTCGCTCTCATACATTCATATTACTGTGTGCCTTCACATTGTCATTTGTAATTTATTATGATGCATTGTAGGTGAACAAACTTTTATTTTGTTGTTAACCTCGTTACATTCGTTCGTTTTCTCAATTTTACCGACAACTTTTAAAGGGATTTATTTTCAAAATCTCACTCTAAGTATCATTGTTTAATCTCTTTATGTTGTATTGAACAACATTATTGTATCTCAGCAGTGGCTGATGAGGATCTGCTCTCAATTCTTGTACTGTTAGCCAGATATTATACATGTACTGTATTTTTTAAGGTAATTGAGTTTTTTCCAGTGGAAACTTCTCTGCATCAATTTTCTTTTGTATGTGGTAACTTGACTCTTTCCAATATAATATAGTTCCTGGTGTTGTCTTTTAAGGTGTTTGTGATGATGTGGCCTTTTAAGGTGTTTGTGATGAGTTTTAGGTATCTCACCTTGAAAACATACAGCTGTTTTCTTTTTTTTTTACATGTTTGTTGTATAATGTGCAAACATCTGATGTACACAATATGGGGGTTGGGTTAAACTATCATTTTAAATATTTGTACTTTACTTTGGATTCTAATGAGCTTCTTATTTCACAATAGCTCACCCATCCATCTCAATGCCAAATTGGCCTTATATTTCCAGCAAAATACATATATATATACGTATCTATATGAGAGAGAGAGTGAGAAAGAGAGATAGAGAGAGAGATGTTTTATTGCTGAAACTTCTTTTCAACAGCCTGTTTGACCAACATAAAAGACACTGCATAGTTTGGATATGGTGCAGCATATGACATTGTTGTACTTGCAGGCAGTATTTAGTATTGGTATTTCTAAAAGACTTTCATTTTAAAATATTTGCAATGATTTGCACAAAGATATGTTAAAATTTTATAAATATTTCTGACATATTCAGAATACCAAGTATCTAGTCTACAACAAAATTGATTTAATGTCATAAAATTAGACAAATATGGAAATATCATAAATAATGTATATTTAATTGAATGTCAAAACTTAACTTTACAAAATGGTTTGTTTTCACATGCATCAAGAATTACAGTAAACTCATCTTGCCTGAGCCAGCCATTGTTCAATAGTAGACAATTGACATACACATGAATAGTTAGCATTTACATTACTCTATATTTACTATTGTGGTTTCATGGTCAACACTTTATTTCACATAATTATCTCACATAATATCTAATCTATAAGATTTTGATATTGTTTATTTTGAGAATTATACCTTAACATAAATATGAGCAGCCAGTTATGGCCTATTTGAAACAGGTGAGGGAATTCTGGCTGGATGTGGCTGATTTATAAGGGTTAAATAAACAAAGAACATACCTAATGCATTCCAGAAAAATGTATAAAGCTAAATCTTTCTATCTTAAAAGTAATATATGCTCTTGATGGTTATCTTAATTATAAATAGTATATTTCTTAAAGGAATATGCTAGTGATGCAATATAGTCTTCAAAATATCTAGTTTGATAAACCGCAATCAAAATATATCTATTCTAACATAATCTTTGGGAAATTGATATGAAGGTATAAGGAAAACATATATATATATGCATATATACATATATATGTGAGTGTGTGTGTGTGTTTCATAAGCACATGGCTATTGATGGATTGGACATCACTCAGTTGTTTCAACTTACTACAATAAATATTAATTTTATTTCTCGCAGTTGTTGAAAACACTCCAGCACCTTTCATTACGACGACACCTAAGGGTAAGAAATTTGTACTTCACATATTCTTCTATATACTTCTACACATGTCAGATTATTTAGGTGAAATAATTTTAATTATCAGAAGAAAATTCAGTGCTTTCTTCTAGAGATCTCTGTATGTAGTTCTGTCATGTGTATATGTTATGTTTTTGGTGTGTTTATTGTTTAATTATGATATCAGTAAAATAAAATTCAATATATTTGTCTTCATAAGTAGTCATGTCTTTCGTCTCTGAGATATGTGTTTAGTGTATTTTCTATCTTGTTCATACCTGTCCCCAAGATAACATCTTGAAATATTTCCAATAGATTGTTTAATGTTTGATATCCTCACACTCTAGTCTCCTCATATATTGTCTGTAATTTTATGTAGTGTCGTTTAATGTTGTCACCTGTCACCATATTGGTTAGTGTTTTGTTGTAGAATATTCTAGTAATGAATAAAACAATATTACATTATTATGTGTATATATATTCCAACATAAATATTGTGTTAATCCTTATTTGATAATGTGAAATATTTTTGTCAAGTATTCATTGTGTAAAAGATAATACATTGCTATGCTCTAGTTTATAGAGTGTTAAGTGGAAATAGGATTTCAATGTTTTGATGTATCCATACTTTCTTAACTGTTATGTACTGTATCAATACAATGTACATGTAATGTAACATATTGTTCTGTTATGTCACTCAGTCTATGTTAAAAGATAATGTTAGATTTATCTATCAGCCACTCTACATTATTCTATTAGTTAAAAACTTATCATAATGTTCTCCAGGTGGCTGCGGCAATACAAAATCTGACATCATCTTCATTTTGGATTCCTCAACTAGTGTCCAAGCAGAAAATTTTCAGAAAATGCTCGATTTTGTAGTTGACTTTGTCTCTGCTGCTGATATTGACAGTGGCAATGTTAGAATCGGTGCAGTACTCTACAGTACAAATGTGAAAATACAATTCCATTTAAATGATTTCCAAAGTAAACAACAAATGATCAATGCAGTTGGTGAAATTGCCTATGTTTATGGTAGTACAAACACTTATGGTGGACTAAACACAATGAGGACAGTAATGTTTACAAGAGAGAATGGTGACAGGCCATCTGTTGACAATATTGCCATACTTCTTACTGATGGTGTATCAAATATCAATTCATATCAGACTATTCCAGAAGCAGTGAAAGTTAGAGAAGATGGCATCCATATATATGCTATAGGTATTGGTCTAACTGATACTACAGAATTGAGCAAGATTTCATCACTTCCTGTCAGTGAAAATATGTTTGTTGTCACTGACTTCAACGAATTATCGAATCTCAAGGAAAGAATCTTTGAACAATATTGCCCAGGTATAGCAATTAGCATGTGATAACAAAGTGATACTGTACTTGATACTATTACTAATATCCAATCCCTCAGGCAATTAATATTCTAAAGATATATCATTTATCAATATTGCTTACTGCCATTATATAAAATATCAGCTTTATTAAATATCTAAGTCAGCTTTTACAATTCCTGCAGTTAACAGTTCTAATAATATCAGTAAATATCCCATGTCATTGCGCTACATACCTTTCCCTTCCACCTTCTATAATGTATGTTATCCTATGATAACTCCTATTGCTTTATTAACAATGACTCATCCATGCGATATCTGTTTGTCAGTTAGAATCAAATAACTGAAATTATATCTACCTTCTTTTTTAATATTATTTATTATCAAGGTTGAAATATTCTGTACAATCTCTACAGTATATTTATATTCTAGTGATAACATTCCATATAACATTGACCTTCCAAATATATAACATTGATTATGAACTAATTTTTAATGACCCAATACTCTGGCTGTGTATTAGTTTTACTGTTTCATTCTACAATTATTTCTCTTATAATTAACAGATTATTTTCTTCAATAAGTCGTTGTATTTCTAGAATCTTTGAATGATTCATATTAATAAAAACTAATGGAGACTAGCTTGCTGTACACTCAATCTTCACAATTACCAGCATTTATTGATGTAATTACTCTGTATTTAACACAGCTAATATCTCTGGTTTAAAACCTAGACATAAATTCCTAATATATACCAATAAGTCATAGATCCTTTACTATATGTGAAGATAATCTACCAATATTCTTTATAATGCTTCTACAAAATATGATGCCATAACTGTTATGACAATACCTGCAGCATGTAATTCTGATAACGTCTACCAATATACTGAATTAGTGTATAATATATCTTATTTGCTTCATGTCATTCTAGTGGAATTTTTGTTTATAAAATATAAAATTTCACTGTTGCCATATCTTCAGCTTTATGCATGTGTGAATTATTGTAAATAATAGAAACTGTATTTCTGTATAAATGTGTAGATTAATTGATAACCAGTGATTATGTAACGTTTGTGATATTCTGGAAAGGTAACTGTGATATGAATGGAAGGCTGAATAATACTTTTCTTGTGACAAACTCTAACTTTCAGATATTCTTGTGACAAACTGTGACTTTCACACAAATACTGATAGATTTATTACAGAACAACACTTATAATATATAGAACACATTACATAACAATTATTTCAATATCATCACTGGAATATTAATTAGTTATTCACAGTCAGCTATTGGAGATTAAACAGAAATATATATAGTAACATATTTCAAAATATCAACATTTATATATTCTTATGAATATATAAATTATATTTCAATATTTCAGATTATCTATCAATGTCTTACTAACAGATTTCACATCATATCTTTAAACTTACAACAATATTTTATTTCTCGCAGTTGTTGAAAAAACGCCAGCACCTGCTATTACATTACCAACTAAGGGTAAGGCCCTTGTACTCCTCAACATACTCTTTTATGTTATATTGATATCTTTATGTCTGTTAATCATAGCTACCTCTTTCTTTGTCAATCTCTTATTTCTATATATAAACATTCATTGATCTGTCAGATGTTGTCAATATAATTCAGTAAATTATACTGTCTATCAGTAAAGTTCAATATATTTATCTATAGATGTAGTTATATCTTTTGTCTCTGTGATATATGATTGGTATGTTTTCTATATTTGTTATTTCTAAGATACCATCTTGAAATATTTCTTATTATTTGTTTGATCTCCTGACAATGTAGTTTCCTCATATGTGGTCTGTAGTTTCATGTTGTGTTGTTTATTTGGAATATTGTTTTATGTAGAGTTGTTATTGTTTTGTTGTAGTGTTTTGGTAACAATTCAAACCATATCTTGTTATGTGAAGTTATATCTTACCTTAATAAGTTGATTTCTATATTGATATATTGTTTTTGTTGATTCTTTGTTATGTGACTGTATATCCCTATGTACCAGTTGATGGTTTGTTATGTATCAGAATATATAGTTATGTTGTAATATTATTTCAATATTACCATGTCACCATCTTAACCGTTCAGTACTGTATCAATACAATGTACATGTAATGTAACATATTGTTCTGTTATGTCACTCAGTCTATGTTAAAAGATAATGTTAGATTTATCTATCAGCCACTCTACATTATTCTATTAGTTAAAAACTTATTATAATGTTCTCCAGGTGGCTGCGGCAATACAAAATCTGACATCATCTTCATTTTGGATTCCTCAACTAGTGTCCAAGCAGAAAATTTTCAGAAAATGCTCGATTTTGTAGTTGACTTTGTCTCTGCTGCTGATATTGACAGTGGCAATGTTAGAATCGGTGCAGTACTCTACAGTACAGATGTGAAAATACAATTTCATTTAAATGATTTCCAAAGTAAACAACAAATGATCATGGCAGTTGGTGAAATTGCCTATGTTTATGGTAGTACAAACACTTATGGTGGACTAAACACAATGAGGACAGTAATGTTTACAAGAGAGAATGGTGACAGGCCATCTGTTGACAATATTGCCATACTTCTTACTGATGGTGTATCAAATATCAATTCATATCAGACTATTCCAGAAGCAGTGAAAGTTAGAGAAGATGGCATCCATATATATGCTATAGGTATTGGTCTAACTGATACTACAGAATTGAGCAAGATTTCATCACTTCCTGTCAGTGAAAATATGTTTGTTGTCACTGATTTCAACGAATTATCGAATCTCAAGGAAAGAATCTTTGAACAATATTGCCCAGGTATAGCAATTAGCATGTGATAACAAAGTGATACTGTACTTGATACTATTACTAATATCCAATCCCTCAGTCATTTATCAATATTGCTTACTGCCATTATATAAAATATCAGCTTTATTAAATATCTAAGTCAGCTTTTACAATTCCTGCAGTTAACAGTTCTAATAATATCAGTAAATATCCCATGTCATTGCGCTACATACCTTTCCCTTCCACCTTCTATAATGTATGTTATCCTATGATAACTCCTATTGCTTTATTAACAATGACTCATCCATGCGATATCTGTTTGTCAGTTAGAATCAAATAACTGAAATTATATCTACCTTCTTTTTTAATATTATTTATTATCAAGGTTGAAATATTCTGTACAATCTCTACAGTATATTTATATTCTAGTGATAACATTCCATATAACATTGACCTTCCAAATATATAACATTGATTATGAACTAATTTTTAATGACCCAATACTCTGGCTGTGTATTAGTTTTACTGTTTCATTCTACAATTATTTCTCTTATAATTAACAGATTATTTTCTTCAATAAGTCGTTATATTTCTAGAATCTTAGAATGATTCATATTAATAAAAACTAATGGAGACAAGATTGCTGTACACTCAATCTTCACAATTACCAGCATTTATTGATGTAATTACTCTGTATTTAACACAGCTAATATCTCTGCTTTAAAACCTAGACATAAATTCCTAATATATACCATTAAGTCATAGATCCTTTACTATATGTGAAGATAATCTACCAATATTCTTTATAATGCTTCTACAAAATATGATGCCATAACTGTTATGACAATACCTGCAGCATGTAATTGTGATAACGTCTACCAATATACTGAATTAGTGTATAATATATCTTATTTGCTTCATGTCATTCTAGTGGAATTTTTGTTTATAAAATATAAAATTTCACTGTTGCCATATCTTCAGCTTTATGCATGTGTGAATTATTGTAAATAATAGAAACTGTATTTCTGTATAAATGAGTAGAATCATTGATAACCAGTGATTATGTAACTTTTGTGATATACTGGAAAGGTAACTGTGATATGAATGGAAGGCTGAATAATACTTTTCTTGTGACAAACTCTAACTTTCAGATGTTCTTGTGACAAACTGTGACTTTCACACAAATACTAATAGATTTATTACAGAACAACACTTATAATATATAGAACACATTACATAACAATTATTTCAATATTATCACTGGAATATTAATTAGTTATTCACAGTCAGCTATTGGAGATTAAACAGAAATATATATATATATAGTAACATATTTCAAAATATCAACATTTACATATTCTTATGAATATATAAAATATATTTCAATATTTCAGATTATCTAGCAATGTCTTACTAACAGATTTCACATCATATCTTTAAACTTACAACAATATTTTATTTCTCGCAGTTGTTGAAAAAACTCCAGCACCTGCTATTACATTACCAACTAAGGGTAAGGCCCTTGTACTCCTCAACATACTCTTTTATGTTATATTGATATCTTTATGTCTATGTTAATCATAGCTACCTCTTTCTTTGTCAATCTCTTATTTCTATATATAAACATTCATTGATCTGTCAGATGTTGTCAATATAATTCAGTAAATTATACTGTCTATCAGTAAAGTTCAATATATTTATCTATAGATGTAGTTATATCTTTTGTCTCTGTGATATATGTTTGGTATGTTTTCTATATTTGTTATTTCTAAGATACCATCTTGAAATATTTCTTATTATTTGTTTGATCTTCTGACAATGTAGTCTCCTCATATGTGGTCTGTAGTTTCATGTTGTGTTGTTTATTTGGAATATTGTTTTATGTAGAGTTGTTATTGTTTTGTTGTAGTCTTTTGATAACAATTCAAACCATATCTTGTTATGTGAAGTTATATCTTACCTTAATAAGTTGATTTCTATATTGATATATTGTTTTTGTTGATTCTTTGTTATGTGACAGTATATCCCTATGTACCAGTTGATGGTTTGTTATGTATCAGAATATATAGTTATGTTGTAATATTATTTCAATATTACCCTGTCACCATCTTAACTGTTATGTACTGTATCAATACAATGTACATGTAATGTAACATATTGTTCTGTTATGTCACTCAGTCTATGTTAAAAGATAATGTTAGATTTATCTATCAGCCACTCTACATTATTCTATTAGTTAAAAACTTATTATAATGTTCTCCAGGTGGCTGCGGCAATACAAAATCTGACATCATCTTCATTTTGGATTCCTCAACTAGTGTTCAAGCAGAAAATTTTCAGAAAATGCTCGATTTTGTAGTTGACTTTGTCTCTGCTGCTGATATTGACAGTGGCAATGTTAGAATCGGTGCAGTACTCTACAGTACAGATGTGAAAATACAATTCCATTTAAATGATTTCCAAAGTAAACAACAAATGATCAAGGCAGTTGGTGAAATTGCCTATGTTTATGGTAGTACAAACACTTATGGTGGACTAAACACAATGAGGACAGTAATGTTTACAAGAGAGAATGGTGACAGGCCATCTGTTGACAATATTGCCATACTTCTTACTGATGGTGTATCAAATATCAATTCATATCAGACTATTCCAGAAGCAGTGAAAGTTAGAGAAGATGGCATCCATATATATGCTATAGGTATTGGTCTAACTGATACTACAGAATTGAGCAAGATTTCATCACTTCCTGTCAGTGAAAATATGTTTGTTGTCACTGATTTCAACGAATTATCGAATCTCAAGGAAAGAATCTTTGAACAATATTGCCCAGGTATAGCAATTAGCATGTGATAACAAAGTGATACTGTACTTGATACTATTACTAATATCCAATCCCTCAGTCATTTATCAATATTGCTTACTGCCATTATATAAAATATCAGCTTTATTAAATATCTAAGTCAGCTTTTACAATTCCTGCAGTTAACAGTTCTAATAATATCAGTAAATATCCCATGTCATTGCGCTACATACCTTTCCCTTCCACCTTCTATAATGTATGTTATCCTATGATAACTCCTATTGCTTTATTAACAATGACTCATCCATGCGATATCTGTTTGTCAGTTAGAATCAAATAACTGAAATTATATCTACCTTCTTTTTTAATATTATTTATTATCAAGGTTGAAATATTCTGTACAATCTCTACAGTATATTTATATTCTAGTGATAACATTCCATATAACATTGACCTTCCAAATATATAACATTGATTATGAACTAATTTTTAATGACCCAATACTCTGGCTGTGTATTAGTTTTACTGTTTCATTCTACAATTATTTCTCTTATAATTAACAGATTATTTTCTTCAATAAGTCGTTGTATTTCTAGAATCTTTGAATGATTCATATTAATAAAAACTAATGGAGACTAGCTTGCTGTACACTCAATCTTCACAATTACCAGCATTTATTGATGTAATTACTCTGTATTTAACACAGCTAATATCTCTGGTTTAAAACCTAGACATAAATTCCTAATATATACCAATAAGTCATAGATCCTTTACTATATGTGAAGATAATCTACCAATATTCTTTATAATGCTTCTACAAAATATGATGCCATAACTGTTATGACAATACCTGCAGCATGTAATTCTGATAACGTCTACCAATATACTGAATTAGTGTATAATATATCTTATTTGCTTCATGTCATTCTAGTGGAATTTTTGTTTATAAAATATAAAATTTCACTGTTGCCATATCTTCAGCTTTATGCATGTGTGAATTATTGTAAATAATAGAAACTGTATTTCTGTATAAATGTGTAGATTAATTGATAACCAGTGATTATGTAACGTTTGTGATATTCTGGAAAGGTAACTGTGATATGAATGGAAGGCTGAATAATACTTTTCTTGTGACAAACTCTAACTTTCAGATATTCTTGTGACAAACTGTGACTTTCACACAAATACTGATAGATTTATTACAGAACAACACTTATAATATATAGAACACATTACATAACAATTATTTCAATATCATCACTGGAATATTAATTAGTTATTCACAGTCAGCTATTGGAGATTAAACAGAAATATATATAGTAACATATTTCAAAATATCAACATTTATATATTCTTATGAATATATAAATTATATTTCAATATTTCAGATTATCTATCAATGTCTTACTAACAGATTTCACATCATATCTTTAAACTTACAACAATATTTTATTTCTCGCAGTTGTTGAAAAAACGCCAGCACCTGCTATTACATTACCAACTAAGGGTAAGGCCCTTGTACTCCTCAACATACTCTTTTATGTTATATTGATATCTTTATGTCTATGTTAATCATAGCTACCTCTTTCTTTGTCAATCTCTTATTTCTATATATAAACATTCATTGATCTGTCAGATGTTGTCAATATAATTCAGTAAATTATACTGTCTATCAGTAAAGTTCAATATATTTATCTATAGATGTAGTTATATCTTTTGTCTCTGTGATATATGATTGGTATGTTTTCTATATTTGTTATTTCTAAGATACCATCTTGAAATATTTCTTATTATTTGTTTGATCTCCTGACAATGTAGTTTCCTCATATGTGGTCTGTAGTTTCATGTTGTGTTGTTTATTTGGAATATTGTTTTATGTAGAGTTGTTATTGTTTTGTTGTAGTGTTTTGGTAACAATTCAAACCATATCTTGTTATGTGAAGTTATATCTTACCTTAATAAGTTGATTTCTATATTGATATATTGTTTTTGTTGATTCTTTGTTATGTGACTGTATATCCCTATGTACCAGTTGATGGTTTGTTATGTATCAGAATATATAGTTATGTTGTAATATTATTTCAATATTACCATGTCACCATCTTAACCGTTCAGTACTGTATCAATACAATGTACATGTAATGTAACATATTGTTCTGTTATGTCACTCAGTCTATGTTAAAAGATAATGTTAGATTTATCTATCAGCCACTCTACATTATTCTATTAGTTAAAAACTTATTATAATGTTCTCCAGGTGGCTGCGGCAATACAAAATCTGACATCATCTTCATTTTGGATTCCTCAACTAGTGTCCAAGCAGAAAATTTTCAGAAAATGCTCGATTTTGTAGTTGACTTTGTCTCTGCTGCTGATATTGACAGTGGCAATGTTAGAATCGGTGCAGTACTCTACAGTACAGATGTGAAAATACAATTTCATTTAAATGATTTCCAAAGTAAACAACAAATGATCATGGCAGTTGGTGAAATTGCCTATGTTTATGGTAGTACAAACACTTATGGTGGACTAAACACAATGAGGACAGTAATGTTTACAAGAGAGAATGGTGACAGGCCATCTGTTGACAATATTGCCATACTTCTTACTGATGGTGTATCAAATATCAATTCATATCAGACTATTCCAGAAGCAGTGAAAGTTAGAGAAGATGGCATCCATATATATGCTATAGGTATTGGTCTAACTGATACTACAGAATTGAGCAAGATTTCATCACTTCCTGTCAGTGAAAATATGTTTGTTGTCACTGATTTCAACGAATTATCGAATCTCAAGGAAAGAATCTTTGAACAATATTGCCCAGGTATAGCAATTAGCATGTGATAACAAAGTCATACTGTACTTGATACTATTACTAATATCCAATCCCTCAGTCATTTATCAATATTGCTTACTGCCATTATATAAAATATCAGCTTTATTAAATATCTAAGTCAGCTTTTACAATTCCTGCAGTTAACAGTTCTAATAATATCAGTAAATATCCCATGTCATTGCGCTACATACCTTTCCCTTCCACCTTCTATAATGTATGTTATCCTATGATAACTCCTATTGCTTTATTAACAATGACTCATCCATGCGATATCTGTTTGTCAGTTAGAATCAAATAACTGAAATTATATCTACCTTCTTTTTTAATATTATTTATTATCAAGGTTGAAATATTCTGTACAATCTCTACAGTATATTTATATTCTAGTGATAACATTCCATATAACATTGACCTTCCAAATATATAACATTGATTATGAACTAATTTTTAATGACCCAATACTCTGGCTGTGTATTAGTTTTACTGTTTCATTCTACAATTATTTCTCTTATAATTAACAGATTATTTTCTTCAATAAGTCGTTGTATTTCTAGAATCTTTGAATGATACATATTAATAAAAACTAATGGAGACAAGATTGCTGTACACTCAATCTTCACAATTACCAGCATTTATTGATGTAATTACTCTGTATTTAACACAGCTAATATCTCTGCTTTAAAACCTAGACATAACTTCCTAATATATACCATTAAGTCATAGATCCTTTACTATATGTGAAGATAATCTACCAATATTCTTTATAATGCTTCTACAAAATATGATGCCATAACTGTTATGACAATACCTGCAGCATGTAATTCTGATAACGTCTACCAATATACTGAATTAGTGTATAATATATCTTATTTGCTTCATGTCATTCTAGTGGAATTTTTGTTTATAAAATATAAAATTTCACTGTTGCCATATCTTCAGCTTTATGCATGTGTGAATTATTGTAAATAATAGAAACTGTATTTCTGTATAAATGAGTAGAATCATTGATAACCAGTGATTATGTAACGTTTGTGATATACTGGAAAGGTAACTGTGATATGAATGGAAGGCTGAATAATACTTTTCTTGTGACAAACTCTAACTTTCAGATATTCTTGTGACAAACTGTGACTTTCACACAAATACTAATAGATTTATTACAGAACAACACTTATAATATATAGAACACATTACATAACAATTATTTCAATATTATCACTGGAATATTAATTAGTTATTCACAGTCAGCTATTGGAGATTAAACAGAAATATATATATATATAGTAACATATTTCAAAATATCAACATTTACATATTCTTATGAATATATAAAATATATTTCAATATTTCAGATTATCTAGCAATGTCTTACTAACAGATTTCACATCATATCTTTAAACTTACAACAATATTTTATTTCTCGCAGTTGTTGAAAAAACTCCAGCACCTGCTATTACATTACCAACTAAGGGTAAGGCCCTTGTACTCCTCAACATACTCTTTTATGTTATATTGATATCTTTATGTCTATGTTAATCATAGCTACCTCTTTCTTTGTCAATCTCTTATTTCTATATATAAACATTCATTGATCTGTCAGATGTTGTCAATATAATTCAGTAAATTATACTGTCTATCAGTAAAGTTCAATATATTTATCTATAGATGTAGTTATATCTTTTGTCTCTGTGATATATGTTTGGTATGTTTTCTATATTTGTTATTTCTAAGATACCATCTTGAAATATTTCTTATTATTTGTTTGATCTCCTGACAATGTAGTCTCCTCATATGTGGTCTGTAGTTTCATGTTGTGTTGTTTATTTGGAATATTGTTTTATGTAGAGTTGTTATTGTTTTGTTGTAGTGTTTTGGTAACAATTCAAACCATATCTTGTTATGTGAAGTTATATCTTACCTTAATAAGTTGATTTCTATATTGATATATTGTTTTTGTTGATTCTTTGTTATGTGACAGTATATCCCTATGTACCAGTTGATGGTTTGTTATGTATCAGAATATATAGTTATGTTGTAATATTATTTCAATATTACCCTGTCACCATCTTAACTGTTATGTACTGTATCAATACAATGTACATGTAATGTAACATATTGTTCTGTTATGTCACTCAGTCTATGTTAAAAGATAATGTTAGATTTATCTATCAACCACTCTACATTATTCTATTAGTTAAAAACTTATTATAATGTTCTCCAGGTGGCTGCGGCAATACAAAATCTGACATCATCTTCATTTTGGATTCCTCAACTAGTGTCCAAGCAGAAAATTTTCAGAAAATGCTCGATTTTGTAGTTGACTTTGTCTCTGCTGCTGATATTGACAGTGGCAATGTTAGAATCGGTGCAGTACTCTACAGTACAGATGTGAAAATACAATTCCATTTAAATGATTTCCAAAGTAAACAAGAAATGATCAAGGCAGTTGGTGAAATTGCCTATGTTTATGGTAGTACAAACACTTATGGTGGACTAAACACAATGAGGACAGTAATGTTTACAAGAGAGAATGGTGACAGGCCATCTGTTGACAATATTGCCATACTTCTTACTGATGGTGTATCAAATATCAATTCATATCAGACTATTCCAGAAGCAGTGAAAGTTAGAGAAGATGGCATCCATATATATGCTATAGGTATTGGTCTAACTGATACTACAGAATTGAGCAAGATTTCATCACTTCCTGTCAGTGAAAATATGTTTGTTGTCACTGATTTCAACGAATTATCGAATCTCAAGGAAAGAATCTTTGAACAATATTGCCCAGGTATAGCAATTAGCATGTGATAACAAAGTGATACTGTACTTGATACTATTACTAATATCCAATCCCTCAGTCATTTATCAATATTGCTTACTGCCATTATATAAAATATCAGCTTTATTAAATATCTAAGTCAGCTTTTACAATTCCTGCAGTTAACAGTTCTAATAATATCAGTAAATATCCCATGTCATTGCGCTACATACCTTTCCCTTCCACCTTCTATAATGTATGTTATCCTATGATAACTCCTATTGCTTTATTAACAATGACTCATCCATGCGATATCTGTTTGTCAGTTAGAATCAAATAACTGAAATTATATCTACCTTCTTTTTTAATATTATTTATTATCAAGGTTGAAATATTCTGTACAATCTCTACAGTATATTTATATTCTAGTGATAACATTCCATATAACATTGACCTTCCAAATATATAACATTGATTATGAACTAATTTTTAATGACCCAATACTCTGGCTGTGTATTAGTTTTACTGTTTCATTCTACAATTATTTCTCTTATAATTAACAGATTATTTTCTTCAATAAGTCGTTATATTTCTAGAATCTTAGAATGATTCATATTAATAAAAACTAATGGAGACAAGATTGCTGTACACTCAATCTTCACAATTACCAGCATTTATTGATGTAATTACTCTGTATTTAACACAGCTAATATCTCTGCTTTAAAACCTAGACATAAATTCCTAATATATACCATTAAGTCATAGATCCTTTACTATATGTGAAGATAATCTACCAATATTCTTTATAATGCTTCTACAAAATATGATGCCATAACTGTTATGACAATACCTGCAGCATGTAATTGTGATAACGTCTACCAATATACTGAATTAGTGTATAATATATCTTATTTGCTTCATGTCATTCTAGTGGAATTTTTGTTTATAAAATATAAAATTTCACTGTTGCCATATCTTCAGCTTTATGCATGTGTGAATTATTGTAAATAATAGAAACTGTATTTCTGTATAAATGAGTAGAATCATTGATAACCAGTGATTATGTAACTTTTGTGATATACTGGAAAGGTAACTGTGATATGAATGGAAGGCTGAATAATACTTTTCTTGTGACAAACTCTAACTTTCAGATATTCTTGTGACAAACTGTGACTTTCACACAAATACTAATAGATTTATTACAGAACAACACTTATAATATATAGAACACATTACATAACAATTATTTCAATATTATCACTGGAATATTAATTAGTTATTCACAGTCAGCTATTGGAGATTAAACAGAAATATATATATATATAGTAACATATTTCAAAATATCAACATTTACATATTCTTATGAATATATAAAATATATTTCAATATTTCAGATTATCTAGCAATGTCTTACTAACAGATTTCACATCATATCTTTAAACTTACAACAATATTTTATTTCTCGCAGTTGTTGAAAAAACTCCAGCACCTGCTATTACATTACCAACTAAGGGTAAGGCCCTTGTACTCCTCAACATACTCTTTTATGTTATATTGATATCTTTATGTCTATGTTAATCATAGCTACCTCTTTCTTTGTCAATCTCTTATTTCTATATATAAACATTCATTGATCTGTCAGATGTTGTCAATATAATTCAGTAAATTATACTGTCTATCAGTAAAGTTCAATATATTTATCTATAGATGTAGTTATATCTTTTGTCTCTGTGATATATGTTTGGTATGTTTTCTATATTTGTTATTTCTAAGATACCATCTTGAAATATTTCTTATTATTTGTTTGATCTCCTGACAATGTAGTCTCCTCATATGTGGTCTGTAGTTTCATGTTGTGTTGTTTATTTGGAATATTGTTTTATGTAGAGTTGTTATTGTTTTGTTGTAGTGTTTTGGTAACAATTCAAACCATATCTTGTTATGTGAAGTTATATCTTACCTTAATAAGTTGATTTCTATATTGATATATTGTTTTTGTTGATTCTTTGTTATGTGACAGTATATCCCTATGTACCAGTTGATGGTTTGTTATGTATCAGAATATATAGTTATGTTGTAATATTATTTCAATATTACCCTGTCACCATCTTAACTGTTATGTACTGTATCAATACAATGTACATGTAATGTAACATATTGTTCTGTTATGTCACTCAGTCTATGTTAAAAGATAATGTTAGATTTATCTATCAACCACTCTACATTATTCTATTAGTTAAAAACTTATTATAATGTTCTCCAGGTGGCTGCGGCAATACAAAATCTGACATCATCTTCATTTTGGATTCCTCAACTAGTGTCCAAGCAGAAAATTTTCAGAAAATGCTCGATTTTGTAGTTGACTTTGTCTCTGCTGCTGATATTGACAGTGGCAATGTTAGAATCGGTGCAGTACTCTACAGTACAGATGTGAAAATACAATTCCATTTAAATGATTTCCAAAGTAAACAAGAAATGATCAAGGCAGTTGGTGAAATTGCCTATGTTTATGGTAGTACAAACACTTATGGTGGACTAAACACAATGAGGACAGTAATGTTTACAAGAGAGAATGGTGACAGGCCATCTGTTGACAATATTGCCATACTTCTTACTGATGGTGTATCAAATATCAATTCATATCAGACTATTCCAGAAGCAGTGAAAGTTAGAGAAGATGGCATCCATATATATGCTATAGGTATTGGTCTAACTGATACTACAGAATTGAGCAAGATTTCATCACTTCCTGTCAGTGAAAATATGTTTGTTGTCACTGATTTCAACGAATTATCGAATCTCAAGGAAAGAATCTTTGAACAATATTGCCCAGGTATAGCAATTAGCATGTGATAACAAAGTGATACTGTACTTGATACTATTACTAATATCCAATCCCTCAGTCATTTATCAATATTGCTTACTGCCATTATATAAAATATCAGCTTTATTAAATATCTAAGTCAGCTTTTACAATTCCTGCAGTTAACAGTTCTAATAATATCAGTAAATATCCCATGTCATTGCGCTACATACCTTTCCCTTCCACCTTCTATAATGTATGTTATCCTATGATAACTCCTATTGCTTTATTAACAATGACTCATCCATGCGATATCTGTTTGTCAGTTAGAATCAAATAACTGAAATTATATCTACCTTCTTTTTTAATATTATTTATTATCAAGGTTGAAATATTCTGTACAATCTCTACAGTATATTTATATTCTAGTGATAACATTCCATATAACATTGACCTTCCAAATATATAACATTGATTATGAACTAATTTTTAATGACCCAATACTCTGGCTGTGTATTAGTTTTACTGTTTCATTCTACAATTATTTCTCTTATAATTAACAGATTATTTTCTTCAATAAGTCGTTATATTTCTAGAATCTTAGAATGATTCATATTAATAAAAACTAATGGAGACAAGATTGCTGTACACTCAATCTTCACAATTACCAGCATTTATTGATGTAATTACTCTGTATTTAACACAGCTAATATCTCTGCTTTAAAACCTAGACATAAATTCCTAATATATACCATTAAGTCATAGATCCTTTACTATATGTGAAGATAATCTACCAATATTCTTTATAATGCTTCTACAAAATATGATGCCATAACTGTTATGACAATACCTGCAGCATGTAATTGTGATAACGTCTACCAATATACTGAATTAGTGTATAATATATCTTATTTGCTTCATGTCATTCTAGTGGAATTTTTGTTTATAAAATATAAAATTTCACTGTTGCCATATCTTCAGCTTTATGCATGTGTGAATTATTGTAAATAATAGAAACTGTATTTCTGTATAAATGAGTAGAATCATTGATAACCAGTGATTATGTAACGTTTGTGATATACTGGAAAGGTAACTGTGATATGAATGGAAGGCTGAATAATACTTTTCTTGTGACAAACTCTAACTTTCAGATATTCTTGTGACAAACTGTGACTTTCACACAAATACTAATAGATTTATTACAGAACAACACTTATAATATATAGAACACATTACATAACAATTATTTCAATATTATCACTGGAATATTAATTAGTTATTCACAGTCAGCTATTGGAGATTAAACAGAAATATATATATATATAGTAACATATTTCAAAATATCAACATTTACATATTCTTATGAATATATAAAATATATTTCAATATTTCAGATTATCTAGCAATGTCTTACTAACAGATTTCACATCATATCTTTAAACTTACAACAATATTTTATTTCTCGCAGTTGTTGAAAAAACTCCAGCACCTGCTATTACATTACCAACTAAGGGTAAGGCCCTTGTACTCCTCAACATACTCTTTTATGTTATATTGATATCTTTATGTCTATGTTAATCATAGCTACCTCTTTCTTTGTCAATCTCTTATTTCTATATATAAACATTCATTGATCTGTCAGATGTTGTCAATATAATTCAGTAAATTATACTGTCTATCAGTAAAGTTCAATATATTTATCTATAGATGTAGTTATATCTTTTGTCTCTGTGATATATGTTTGGTATGTTTTCTATATTTGTTATTTCTAAGATACCATCTTGAAATATTTCTTATTATTTGTTTGATCTCCTGACAATGTAGTCTCCTCATATGTGGTCTGTAGTTTCATGTTGTGTTGTTTATTTGGAATATTGTTTTATGTAGAGTTGTTATTGTTTTGTTGTAGTGTTTTGGTAACAATTCAAACCATATCTTGTTATGTGAAGTTATATCTTACCTTAATAAGTTGATTTCTATATTGATATATTGTTTTTGTTGATTCTTTGTTATGTGACAGTATATCCCTATGTACCAGTTGATGGTTTGTTATGTATCAGAATATATAGTTATGTTGTAATATTATTTCAATATTACCCTGTCACCATCTTAACTGTTATGTACTGTATCAATACAATGTACATGTAATGTAACATATTGTTCTGTTATGTCACTCAGTCTATGTTAAAAGATAATGTTAGATTTATCTATCAACCACTCTACATTATTCTATTAGTTAAAAAATTATTATAATGTTCTCCAGGTGGCTGCGGCAATACAAAATCTGACATCATCTTCATTTTGGATTCCTCAACTAGTGTCCAAGCAGAAAATTTTCAGAAAATGCTCGATTTTGTAGTTGACTTTGTCTCTGCTGCTGATATTGACAGTGGCAATGTTAGAATCGGTGCAGTACTCTACAGTACAGATGTGAAAATACAATTCCATTTAAATGATTTCCAAAGTAAACAAGAAATGATCAAGGCAGTTGGTGAAATTGCCTATGTTTATGGTAGTACAAACACTTATGGTGGACTAAACACAATGAGGACAGTAATGTTTACAAGAGAGAATGGTGACAGGCCATCTGTTGACAATATTGCCATACTTCTTACTGATGGTGTATCAAATATCAATTCATATCAGACTATTCCAGAAGCAGTGAAAGTTAGAGAAGATGGCATCCATATATATGCTATAGGTATTGGTCTAACTGATACTACAGAATTGAGCAAGATTTCATCACTTCCTGTCAGTGAAAATATGTTTGTTGTCACTGATTTCAACGAATTATCGAATCTCAAGGAAAGAATCTTTGAACAATATTGCCCAGGTATAGCAATTAGCATGTGATAACAAAGTGATACTGTACTTGATACTATTACTAATATCCAATCCCTCAGTCATTTATCAATATTGCTTACTGCCATTATATAAAATATCAGCTTTATTAAATATCTAAGTCAGCTTTTACAATTCCTGCAGTTAACAGTTCTAATAATATCAGTAAATATCCCATGTCATTGCGCTACATACCTTTCCCTTCCACCTTCTATAATGTATGTTATCCTATGATAACTCCTATTGCTTTATTAACAATGACTCATCCATGCGATATCTGTTTGTCAGTTAGAATCAAATAACTGAAATTATATCTACCTTCTTTTTTAATATTATTTATTATCAAGGTTGAAATATTCTGTACAATCTCTACAGTATATTTATATTCTAGTGATAACATTCCATATAACATTGACCTTCCAAATATATAACATTGATTATGAACTAATTTTTAATGACCCAATACTCTGGCTGTGTATTAGTTTTACTGTTTCATTCTACAATTATTTCTCTTATAATTAACAGATTATTTTCTTCAATAAGTCGTTATATTTCTAGAATCTTAGAATGATTCATATTAATAAAAACTAATGGAGACAAGATTGCTGTACACTCAATCTTCACAATTACCAGCATTTATTGATGTAATTACTCTGTATTTAACACAGCTAATATCTCTGCTTTAAAACCTAGACATAAATTCCTAATATATACCATTAAGTCATAGATCCTTTACTATATGTGAAGATAATCTACCAATATTCTTTATAATGCTTCTACAAAATATGATGCCATAACTGTTATGACAATACCTGCAGCATGTAATTGTGATAACGTCTACCAATATACTGAATTAGTGTATAATATATCTTATTTGCTTCATGTCATTCTAGTGGAATTTTTGTTTATAAAATATAAAATTTCACTGTTGCCATATCTTCAGCTTTATGCATGTGTGAATTATTGTAAATAATAGAAACTGTATTTCTGTATAAATGAGTAGAATCATTGATAACCAGTGATTATGTAACTTTTGTGATATACTGGAAAGGTAACTGTGATATGAATGGAAGGCTGAATAATACTTTTCTTGTGACAAACTCTAACTTTCAGATATTCTTGTGACAAACTGTGACTTTCACACAAATACTAATAGATTTATTACAGAACAACACTTATAATATATAGAACACATTACATAACAATTATTTCAATATTATCACTGGAATATTAATTAGTTATTCACAGTCAGCTATTGGAGATTAAACAGAAATATATATATATATAGTAACATATTTCAAAATATCAACATTTACATATTCTTATGAATATATAAAATATATTTCAATATTTCAGATTATCTAGCAATGTCTTACTAACAGATTTCACATCATATCTTTAAACTTACAACAATATTTTATTTCTCGCAGTTGTTGAAAAAACTCCAGCACCTGCTATTACATTACCAACTAAGGGTAAGGCCCTTGTACTCCTCAACATACTCTTTTATGTTATATTGATATCTTTATGTCTATGTTAATCATAGCTACCTCTTTCTTTGTCAATCTCTTATTTCTATATATAAACATTCATTGATCTGTCAGATGTTGTCAATATAATTCAGTAAATTATACTGTCTATCAGTAAAGTTCAATATATTTATCTATAGATGTAGTTATATCTTTTGTCTCTGTGATATATGTTTGGTATGTTTTCTATATTTGTTATTTCTAAGATACCATCTTGAAATATTTCTTATTATTTGTTTGATCTTCTGACAATGTAGTCTCCTCATATGTGGTCTGTAGTTTCATGTTGTGTTGTTTATTTGGAATATTGTTTTATGTAGAGTTGTTATTGTTTTGTTGTAGTGTTTTGATAACAATTCAAACCATATCTTGTTATGTGAAGTTATATCTTACCTTAATAAGTTGATTTCTATATTGATATATTGTTTTTGTTGATTCTTTGTTATGTGACAATATATCCCTATGTACCAGTTGATGGTTTGTTATGTATCAGAATATATAGTTATGTTGTAATATTATTTCAATATTACCCTGTCACCATCTTAACTGTTATGTACTGTATCAATACAATGTACATGTAATGTAACATATTGTTCTGTTATGTCACTCAGTCTATGTTAAAAGATAATGTTAGATTTATCTATCAGCCACTCTACATTATTCTATTAGTTAAAAACTTATTATAATGTTCTCCAGGTGGCTGCGGCAATACAAAATCTGACATCATCTTCATTTTGGATTCCTCAACTAGTGTTCAAGCAGAAAATTTTCAGAAAATGCTCGATTTTGTAGTTGACTTTGTCTCTGCTGCTGATATTGACAGTGGCAATGTTAGAATCGGTGCAGTACTCTACAGTACAGATGTGAAAATACAATTCCATTTAAATGATTTCCAAAGTAAACAACAAATGATCAAGGCAGTTGGTGAAATTGCCTATGTTTATGGTAGTACAAACACTTATGGTGGACTAAACACAATGAGGACAGTAATGTTTACAAGAGAGAATGGTGACAGGCCATCTGTTGACAATATTGCCATACTTCTTACTGATGGTGTATCAAATATCAATTCATATCAGACTATTCCAGAAGCAGTGAAAGTTAGAGAAGATGGCATCCATATATATGCTATAGGTATTGGTCTAACTGATACTACAGAATTGAGCAAGATTTCATCACTTCCTGTCAGTGAAAATATGTTTGTTGTCACTGATTTCAACGAATTATCGAATCTCAAGGAAAGAATCTTTGAACAATATTGCCCAGGTATAGCAATTAGCATGTGATAACAAAGTCATACTGTACTTGATACTATTACTAATATCCAATCCCTCAGTCATTTATCAATATTGCTTACTGCCATTATATAAAATATCAGCTTTATTAAATATCTAAGTCAGCTTTTACAATTCCTGCAGTTAACAGTTCTAATAATATCAGTAAATATCCCATGTCATTGCGCTACATACCTTTCCCTTCCACCTTCTATAATGTATGTTATCCTATGATAACTCCTATTGCTTTATTAACAATGACTCATCCATGCGATATCTGTTTGTCAGTTAGAATCAAATAACTGAAATTATATCTACCTTCTTTTTTAATATTATTTATTATCAAGGTTGAAATATTCTGTACAATCTCTACAGTATATTTATATTCTAGTGATAACATTCCATATAACATTGACCTTCCAAATATATAACATTGATTATGAACTAATTTTTAATGACCCAATACTCTGGCTGTGTATTAGTTTTACTGTTTCATTCTACAATTATTTCTCTTATAATTAACAGATTATTTTCTTCAATAAGTCGTTGTATTTCTAGAATCTTTGAATGATACATATTAATAAAAACTAATGGAGACAAGATTGCTGTACACTCAATCTTCACAATTACCAGCATTTATTGATGTAATTACTCTGTATTTAACACAGCTAATATCTCTGCTTTAAAACCTAGACATAAATTCCTAATATATACCATTAAGTCATAGATCCTTTACTATATGTGAAGATAATCTACCAATATTCTTTATAATGCTTCTACAAAATATGATGCCATAACTGTTATGACAATACCTGCAGCATGTAATTCTGATAACGTCTACCAATATACTGAATTAGTGTATAATATATCTTATTTGCTTCATGTCATTCTAGTGGAATTTTTGTTTATAAAATATAAAATTTCACTGTTGCCATATCTTCAGCTTTATGCATGTGTGAATTATTGTAAATAATAGAAACTGTATTTCTGTATAAATGAGTAGAATCATTGATAACCAGTGATTATGTAACGTTTGTGATATACTGGAAAGGTAACTGTGATATGAATGGAAGGCTGAATAATACTTTTCTTGTGACAAACTCTAACTTTCAGATATTCTTGTGACAAACTGTGACTTTCACACAAATACTAATAGATTTATTACAGAACAACACTTATAATATATAGAACACATTACATAACAATTATTTCAATATTATCACTGGAATATTAATTAGTTATTCACAGTCAGCTATTGGAGATTAAACAGAAATATATATATATATAGTAACATATTTCAAAATATCAACATTTACATATTCTTATGAATATATAAAATATATTTCAATATTTCAGATTATCTAGCAATGTCTTACTAACAGATTTCACATCATATCTTTAAACTTACAACAATATTTTATTTCTCGCAGTTGTTGAAAAAACTCCAGCACCTGCTATTACATTACCAACTAAGGGTAAGGCCCTTGTACTCCTCAACATACTCTTTTATGTTATATTGATATCTTTATGTCTATGTTAATCATAGCTACCTCTTTCTTTGTCAATCTCTTATTTCTATATATAAACATTCATTGATCTGTCAGATGTTGTCAATATAATTCAGTAAATTATACTGTCTATCAGTAAAGTTCAATATATTTATCTATAGATGTAGTTATATCTTTTGTCTCTGTGATATATGTTTGGTATGTTTTCTATATTTGTTATTTCTAAGATACCATCTTGAAATATTTCTTATTATTTGTTTGATCTCCTGACAATGTAGTCTCCTCATATGTGGTCTGTAGTTTCATGTTGTGTTGTTTATTTGGAATATTGTTTTATGTAGAGTTGTTATTGTTTTGTTGTAGTGTTTTGGTAACAATTCAAACCATATCTTGTTATGTGAAGTTATATCTTACCTTAATAAGTTGATTTCTATATTGATATATTGTTTTTGTTGATTCTTTGTTATGTGGCAGTATATCCCTATGTACCAGTTGATGGTTTGTTATGTATCAGAATATATAGTTATGTTGTAATATTATTTCAATATTACCATGTCACCATCTTAACTGTTCTGTACTGTATCAATACAATGTACATGTAATGTAACATATTGTTCTGTTATGTCACTCAGTCTATGTTAAAAGATAATGTTAGATTTATCTATCAACCACTCTACATTATTCTATTAGTTAAAAAATTATTATAATGTTCTCCAGGTGGCTGCGGCAATACAAAATCTGACATCATCTTCATTTTGGATTCCTCAACTAGTGTCCAAGCAGAAAATTTTCAGAAAATGCTCGATTTTGTAGTTGACTTTGTCTCTGCTGCTGATATTGACAGTGGCAATGTTAGAATCGGTGCAGTACTCTACAGTACAGATGTGAAAATACAATTCCATTTAAATGATTTCCAAAGTAAACAAGAAATGATCAAGGCAGTTGGTGAAATTGCCTATGTTTATGGTAGTACAAACACTTATGGTGGACTAAACACAATGAGGACAGTAATGTTTACAAGAGAGAATGGTGACAGGCCATCTGTTGACAATATTGCCATACTTCTTACTGATGGTGTATCAAATATCAATTCATATCAGACTATTCCAGAAGCAGTGAAAGTTAGAGAAGATGGCATCCATATATATGCTATAGGTATTGGTCTAACTGATACTACAGAATTGAGCAAGATTTCATCACTTCCTGTCAGTGAAAATATGTTTGTTGTCACTGATTTCAACGAATTATCGAATCTCAAGGAAAGAATCTTTGAACAATATTGCCCAGGTATAGCAATTAGCATGTGATAACAAAGTGATACTGTACTTGATACTATTACTAATATCCAATCCCTCAGTCATTTATCAATATTGCTTACTGCCATTATATAAAATATCAGCTTTATTAAATATCTAAGTCAGCTTTTACAATTCCTGCAGTTAACAGTTCTAATAATATCAGTAAATATCCCATGTCATTGCGCTACATACCTTTCCCTTCCACCTTCTATAATGTATGTTATCCTATGATAACTCCTATTGCTTTATTAACAATGACTCATCCATGCGATATCTGTTTGTCAGTTAGAATCAAATAACTGAAATTATATCTACCTTCTTTTTTAATATTATTTATTATCAAGGTTGAAATATTCTGTACAATCTCTACAGTATATTTATATTCTAGTGATAACATTCCATATAACATTGACCTTCCAAATATATAACATTGATTATGAACTAATTTTTAATGACCCAATACTCTGGCTGTGTATTAGTTTTACTGTTTCATTCTACAATTATTTCTCTTATAATTAACAGATTATTTTCTTCAATAAGTCGTTATATTTCTAGAATCTTTGAATGATACATATTAATAAAAACTAATGGAGACAAGATTGCTGTACACTCAATCTTCACAATTACCAGCATTTATTGATGTAATTACTCTGTATTTAACACAGCTAATATCTCTGCTTTAAAACCTAGACATAAATTCCTAATATATACCAATAAGTCATCGATCCTTTACAATATTTGAAGATAATCTACCAATATTCTTTATAATGCTTCTACAAAATATGATGCCATAACTGTTATGACAATACCTGCAGCATGTAATTGTGATAACGTCTACCAATATACTGAATTAGTGTATAATATATCTTATTTGCTTCATGTCAATCTAGTGGAATTTTTGTTTATAATATATAAAATTTCACTGTTGCCATATCTTCAGCTTTATGCATGTGTGAATTATTGTAAATAATAGAAACTGTATTTCTGTATAAATGTGTAGAATCATTGATAATCAGTGATTATATAACGTTTGTGATATTCTGGAAATGTAACTGTGATATGAATGGAAGGCTGAATAATACTTTTCTTGTGACAAACTCTAACTTTCAGATATTCTTGTGACAAACTGTGACTTTCACACAAATACTAATAGATTTTGTCTTCATATTGATATTCGTAATCTGTAATACCTAAATATTTACAAAGTAAATTAAATTAATTTAATATTTAAACTTTATCTGTAAGAAATATGTCATATCTCTCTTGAAATATGTTTCTTACTTTCAATACCAACTGACTTAAAATATAACATTTATATGTAATACACTTCAATATGTAGGTAATATATTACATTGTTTTACTTTCAATTTACTATCAACTATTTAGAATTCTATCTTAATGAGTTATGTGATTATTATTTCCATAAAAGGAGGAGAAATAGTGACACCTAGTAGAGTTCCAATAATTGAAACAACCAGAAAGAGAGGTGAGATATTACTGAAACATATTTATATATACTTAGATATGTTACAGAACAACACTTATAATATATAGAACATATTACATAACAATTATTTCAATATCATCACTGGAATATTAATTAGTTATTCACAGTCAGCTATTGGAGATTAAACAGAAATATATATAGTAACATATTTCAAAATATCAACATTTACATATTCTTATGAATATATAAAGTATATTTCAATATTTCAGATTATCTAGCAATGTCTTACTAACAGATTTCACATCATATCTTTAAACTTACAACAATATTTTATTTCTCGCAGTTGTTGAAAAAACTCCAGCACCTGCTATTACATTACCAACTAAGGGTAAGGCCCTTGTACTCCTCAACATACTCTTTTATGTTATATTGATATCTTTATGTCTATGTTAATCATAGCTACCTCTTTCTTTGTCAATCTCTTATTTCTATATATAAACATTCATTGATCTGTCAGATGTTGTCAATATAATTCAGTAAATTATACTGTCTATCAGTAAAGTTCAATATATTTATCTATAGATGTAGTTATATCTTTTGTCTCTGTGATATATGTTTGGTATGTTTTCTATATTTGTTATTTCTAAGATACCATCTTGAAATATTTCTTATTATTTGTTTGATCTCCTGACAATGTAGTCTCCTCATATATGGTCTGTAGTTTCATGTTGTGTTGTTTATTTGGAATATTGTTTTATGTAGAGTTGTTATTGTTTTGTTGTAGTGTTTTGGTAACAATTCAAACCATATCTTGTTATGTGAAGTTATATCTTACCTTAATAAGTTGATTTCTATATTGATATATTGTTTTTGTTGATTCTTTGTTATGTGACAGTATATCCCTATGTACCAGTTGATGGTTTGTTATGTATCAGAATATATAGTTATGTTGTAATATTATTTCAATATTACCATGTCACCATCTTAACTGTTCTGTACTGTATCAATACAATGTACATGTAATGTAACATATTGTTCTGTTATGTCACTCAGTCTATGTTAAAAGATAATGTTAGATTTATCTATCAGCCACTCTACATTATTCTATTAGTTAAAAACTTATTATAATGTTCTCCAGGTGGCTGCGGCAATACAAAATCTGACATCATCTTCATTTTGGATTCCTCAACTAGTGTCCAAGCAGAAAATTTTCAGAAAATGCTCGATTTTGTAGTTGACTTTGTCTCTGCTGCTGATATTGACAGTGGCAATGTTAGAATCGGTGCAGTACTCTACAGTACAGATGTGAAAATACAATTCCATTTAAATGATTTCCAAAGTAAACAACAAATGATCAAGGCAGTTGGTGAAATTGCCTATGTTTATGGTAGTACAAACACTTATGGTGGACTAAACACAATGAGGACAGTAATGTTTACAAGAGAGAATGGTGACAGGCCATCTGTTGACAATATTGCCATACTTCTTACTGATGGTGTATCAAATATCAATTCATATCAGACTATTCCAGAAGCAGTGAAAGTTAGAGAAGATGGCATCCATATATATGCTATAGGTATTGGTCTAACTGATACTACAGAATTGAGCAAGATTTCATCACTTCCTGTCAGTGAAAATATGTTTGTTGTCACTGATTTCAACGAATTATCGAATCTCAAGGAAAGAATCTTTGAACAATATTGCCCAGGTATAGCAATTAGCATGTGATAACAAAGTCATACTGTACTTGATACTATTACTAATATCCAATCCCTCAGTCATTTATCAATATTGCTTACTGCCATTATATAAAATATCAGCTTTATTAAATATCTAAGTCAGCTTTTACAATTCCTGCAGTTAACAGTTCTAATAATATCAGTAAATATCCCATGTCATTGCGCTACATACCTTTCCCTTCCACCTTCTATAATGTATGTTATCCTATGATAACTCCTATTGCTTTATTAACAATGACTCATCCATGCGATATCTGTTTGTCAGTTAGAATCAAATAACTGAAATTATATCTACCTTCTTTTTTAATATTATTTATTATCAAGGTTGAAATATTCTGTACAATCTCTACAGTATATTTATATTCTAGTGATAACATTCCATATAACATTGACCTTCCAAATATATAACATTGATTATGAACTAATTTTTAATGACCCAATACTCTGGCTGTGTATTAGTTTTACTGTTTCATTCTACAATTATTTCTCTTATAATTAACAGATTATTTTCTTCAATAAGTCGTTATATTTCTAGAATCTTTGAATGATACATATTAATAAAAACTAATGGAGACAAGATTGCTGTACACTCAATCTTCACAATTACCAGCATTTATTGATGTAATTACTCTGTATTTAACACAGCTAATATCTCTGCTTTAAAACCTAGACATAAATTCCTAATATATACCAATAAGTCATAGATCCTTTACAATATTTGAAGATAATCTACCAATATTCTTTATAATGCTTCTACAAAATATGATCCCATAACTGTTATGACAATACCTGCAGCATGTAATTGTGATAACGTCTACCAATATACTGAATTAGTGTATAATATATCTTATTTGCTTCATGTCAATCTAGTGGAATTTTTGTTTATAATATATAAAATTTCACTGTTGCCATATCTTCAGCTTTATGCATGTGTGAATTATTGTAAATAATAGAAACTGTATTTCTGTATAAATGTGTAGAATCATTGATAATCAGTGATTATATAACGTTTGTGATATTCTGGAAATGTAACTGTGATATGAATGGAAGGCTGAATAATACTTTTCTTGTGACAAACTCTAACTTTCAGATATTCTTGTGACAAACTGTGACTTTCACACAAATACTAATAGATTTTGTCTTCATATTGATATTCGTAATCTGTAATACCTAAATATTTACAAAGTAAATTAAATTAATTTAATATTTAAACTTTATCTGTAAGAAATATGTCATATCTCTCTTGAAATATGTTTCTTACTTTCAATACCAACTGACTTAAAATATAACATTTATATGTAATACACTTCAATATGTAGGTAATATATTACATTGTTTTACTTTCAATTTACTATCAACTATTTAGAATTCTATCTTAATGAGTTATGTGATTATTATTTCCATAAAAGGAGGAGAAATAGTGACACCTAGTAGAGTTCCAATAATTGAAACAACCAGAAAGAGAGGTGAGATATTACTGAAACATATTTATATATACTTAGATATGTTACAGAACAACACTTATAATATATAGAACATATTACATAACAATTATTTCAATATCATCACTGGAATATTAATTAGTTATTCACAGTCAGCTATTGGAGATTAAACAGAAATATATATAGTAACATATTTCAAAATATCAACATTTACATATTCTTATGAATATATAAAGTATATTTCAATATTTCAGATTATCTAGCAATGTCTTACTAACAGATTTCACATCATATCTTTAAACTTACAACAATATTTTATTTCTCGCAGTTGTTGAAAAAACTCCAGCACCTGCTATTACATTACCAACTAAGGGTAAGGCCCTTGTACTCCTCAACATACTCTTTTATGTTATATTGATATCTTTATGTCTATGTTAATCATAGCTACCTCTTTCTTTGTCAATCTCTTATTTCTATATATAAACATTCATTGATCTGTCAGATGTTGTCAATATAATTCAGTAAATTATACTGTCTATCAGTAAAGTTCAATATATTTATCTATAGATGTAGTTATATCTTTTGTCTCTGTGATATATGTTTGGTATGTTTTCTATATTTGTTATTTCTAAGATACCATCTTGAAATATTTCTTATTATTTGTTTGATCTCCTGACAATGTAGTCTCCTCATATATGGTCTGTAGTTTCATGTTGTGTTGTTTATTTGGAATATTGTTTTATGTAGAGTTGTTATTGTTTTGTTGTAGTGTTTTGGTAACAATTCAAACCATATCTTGTTATGTGAAGTTATATCTTACCTTAATAAGTTGATTTCTATATTGATATATTGTTTTTGTTGATTCTTTGTTATGTGACAGTATATCCCTATGTACCAGTTGATGGTTTGTTATGTATCAGAATATATAGTTATGTTGTAATATTATTTCAATATTACCATGTCACCATCTTAACTGTTCTGTACTGTATCAATACAATGTACATGTAATGTAACATATTGTTCTGTTATGTCACTCAGTCTATGTTAAAAGATAATGTTAGATTTATCTATCAGCCACTCTACATTATTCTATTAGTTAAAAACTTATTATAATGTTCTCCAGGTGGCTGCGGCAATACAAAATCTGACATCATCTTCATTTTGGATTCCTCAACTAGTGTCCAAGCAGAAAATTTTCAGAAAATGCTCGATTTTGTAGTTGACTTTGTCTCTGCTGCTGATATTGACAGTGGCAATGTTAGAATCGGTGCAGTACTCTACAGTACAGATGTGAAAATACAATTTCATTTAAATGATTTCCAAAGTAAACAACAAATGATCATGGCAGTTGGTGAAATTGCCTATGTTTATGGTAGTACAAACACTTATGGTGGACTAAACACAATGAGGACAGTAATGTTTACAAGAGAGAATGGTGACAGGCCATCTGTTGACAATATTGCCATACTTCTTACTGATGGTGTATCAAATATCAATTCATATCAGACTATTCCAGAAGCAGTGAAAGTTAGAGAAGATGGCATCCATATATATGCTATAGGTATTGGTCTAACTGATACTACAGAATTGAGCAAGATTTCATCACTTCCTGTCAGTGAAAATATGTTTGTTGTCACTGACTTCAACGAATTATCGAATCTCAAGGAAAGAATCTTTGAACAATATTGCCCAGGTATAGCAATTAGCATGTGATAACAAAGTGATACTGTACTTGATACTATTACTAATATCCAATCCCTCAGGCAATTAATATTCTAAAGATATATCATTTATCAATATTGCTTACTGCCATTATATAAAATATCAGCTTTATTAAATATCTAAGTCAGCTTTTACAATTCCTGCAGTTAACAGTTCTAATAATATCAGTAAATATCCCATGTCATTGCGCTACATACCTTTCCCTTCCACCTTCTATAATGTATGTTATCCTATGATAACTCCTATTGCTTTATTAACAATGACTCATCCATGCGATATCTGTTTGTCAGTTAGAATCAAATAACTGAAATTATATCTACCTTCTTTTTTAATATTATTTATTATCAAGGTTGAAATATTCTGTACAATCTCTACAGTATATTTATATTCTAGTGATAACATTCCATATAACATTGACCTTCCAAATATATAACATTGATTATGAACTAATTTTTAATGACCCAATACTCTGGCTGTGTATTAGTTTTACTGTTTCATTCTACAATTATTTCTCTTATAATTAACAGATTATTTTCTTCAATAAGTCGTTGTATTTCTAGAATCTTTGAATGATTCATATTAATAAAAACTAATGGAGACTAGATTGCTGTACACTCAATCTTCACAATTACCAGCATTTATTGATGTAATTACTCTGTATTTAACACAGCTAATATCTCTGGTTTAAAACCTAGACATAAATTCCTAATATATACCAATAAGTCATAGATCCTTTACTATATGTGAAGATAATCTACCAATATTCTTTATAATGCTTCTACAAAATATGATGCCATAACTGTTATGACAATACCTGCAGCATGTAATTCTGATAACGTCTACCAATATACTGAATTAGTGTATAATATATCTTATTTGCTTCATGTCATTCTAGTGGAATTTTTGTTTATAAAATATAAAATTTCACTGTTGCCATATCTTCAGCTTTATGCATGTGTGAATTATTGTAAATAATAGAAACTGTATTTCTGTATAAATGTGTAGATTAATTGATAACCAGTGATTATGTAACGTTTGTGATATTCTGGAAAGGTAACTGTGATATGAATGGAAGGCTGAATAATACTTTTCTTGTGACAAACTCTAACTTTCAGATATTCTTGTGACAAACTGTGACTTTCACACAAATACTGATAGATTTATTACAGAACAACACTTATAATATATAGAACACATTACATAACAATTATTTCAATATCATCACTGGAATATTAATTAGTTATTCACAGTCAGCTATTGGAGATTAAACAGAAATATATATAGTAACATATTTCAAAATATCAACATTTATATATTCTTATGAATATATAAATTATATTTCAATATTTCAGATTATCTATCAATGTCTTACTAACAGATTTCACATCATATCTTTAAACTTACAACAATATTTTATTTCTCGCAGTTGTTGAAAAAACGCCAGCACCTGCTATTACATTACCAACTAAGGGTAAGGCCCTTGTACTCCTCAACATACTCTTTTATGTTATATTGATATCTTTATGTCTATGTTAATCATAGCTACCTCTTTCTTTGTCAATCTCTTATTTCTATATATAAACATTCATTGATCTGTCAGATGTTGTCAATATAATTCAGTAAATTATACTGTCTATCAGTAAAGTTCAATATATTTATCTATAGATGTAGTTATATCTTTTGTCTCTGTGATATATGATTGGTATGTTTTCTATATTTGTTATTTCTAAGATACCATCTTGAAATATTTCTTATTATTTGTTTGATCTCCTGACAATGTAGTTTCCTCATATGTGGTCTGTAGTTTCATGTTGTGTTGTTTATTTGGAATATTGTTTTATGTAGAGTTGTTATTGTTTTGTTGTAGTGTTTTGGTAACAATTCAAACCATATCTTGTTATGTGAAGTTATATCTTACCTTAATAAGTTGATTTCTATATTGATATATTGTTTTTGTTGATTCTTTGTTATGTGACTGTATATCCCTATGTACCAGTTGATGGTTTGTTATGTATCAGAATATATAGTTATGTTGTAATATTATTTCAATATTACCATGTCACCATCTTAACCGTTCAGTACTGTATCAATACAATGTACATGTAATGTAACATATTGTTCTGTTATGTCACTCAGTCTATGTTAAAAGATAATGTTAGATTTATCTATCAGCCACTCTACATTATTCTATTAGTTAAAAACTTATTATAATGTTCTCCAGGTGGCTGCGGCAATACAAAATCTGACATCATCTTCATTTTGGATTCCTCAACTAGTGTCCAAGCAGAAAATTTTCAGAAAATGCTCGATTTTGTAGTTGACTTTGTCTCTGCTGCTGATATTGACAGTGGCAATGTTAGAATCGGTGCAGTACTCTACAGTACAGATGTGAAAATACAATTTCATTTAAATGATTTCCAAAGTAAACAACAAATGATCATGGCAGTTGGTGAAATTGCCTATGTTTATGGTAGTACAAACACTTATGGTGGACTAAACACAATGAGGACAGTAATGTTTACAAGAGAGAATGGTGACAGGCCATCTGTTGACAATATTGCCATACTTCTTACTGATGGTGTATCAAATATCAATTCATATCAGACTATTCCAGAAGCAGTGAAAGTTAGAGAAGATGGCATCCATATATATGCTATAGGTATTGGTCTAACTGATACTACAGAATTGAGCAAGATTTCATCACTTCCTGTCAGTGAAAATATGTTTGTTGTCACTGATTTCAACGAATTATCGAATCTCAAGGAAAGAATCTTTGAACAATATTGCCCAGGTATAGCAATTAGCATGTGATAACAAAGTCATACTGTACTTGATACTATTACTAATATCCAATCCCTCAGTCATTTATCAATATTGCTTACTGCCATTATATAAAATATCAGCTTTATTAAATATCTAAGTCAGCTTTTACAATTCCTGCAGTTAACAGTTCTAATAATATCAGTAAATATCCCATGTCATTGCGCTACATACCTTTCCCTTCCACCTTCTATAATGTATGTTATCCTATGATAACTCCTATTGCTTTATTAACAATGACTCATCCATGCGATATCTGTTTGTCAGTTAGAATCAAATAACTGAAATTATATCTACCTTCTTTTTTAATATTATTTATTATCAAGGTTGAAATATTCTGTACAATCTCTACAGTATATTTATATTCTAGTGATAACATTCCATATAACATTGACCTTCCAAATATATAACATTGATTATGAACTAATTTTTAATGACCCAATACTCTGGCTGTGTATTAGTTTTACTGTTTCATTCTACAATTATTTCTCTTATAATTAACAGATTATTTTCTTCAATAAGTCGTTATATTTCTAGAATCTTAGAATGATTCATATTAATAAAAACTAATGGAGACAAGATTGCTGTACACTCAATCTTCACAATTACCAGCATTTATTGATGTAATTACTCTGTATTTAACACAGCTAATATCTCTGCTTTAAAACCTAGACATAAATTCCTAATATATACCATTAAGTCATAGATCCTTTACTATATGTGAAGATAATCTACCAATATTCTTTATAATGCTTCTACAAAATATGATGCCATAACTGTTATGACAATACCTGCAGCATGTAATTGTGATAACGTCTACCAATATACTGAATTAGTGTATAATATATCTTATTTGCTTCATGTCATTCTAGTGGAATTTTTGTTTATAAAATATAAAATTTCACTGTTGCCATATCTTCAGCTTTATGCATGTGTGAATTATTGTAAATAATAGAAACTGTATTTCTGTATAAATGAGTAGAATCATTGATAACCAGTGATTATGTAACTTTTGTGATATACTGGAAAGGTAACTGTGATATGAATGGAAGGCTGAATAATACTTTTCTTGTGACAAACTCTAACTTTCAGATATTCTTGTGACAAACTGTGACTTTCACACAAATACTAATAGATTTATTACAGAACAACACTTATAATATATAGAACACATTACATAACAATTATTTCAATATTATCACTGGAATATTAATTAGTTATTCACAGTCAGCTATTGGAGATTAAACAGAAATATATATATATATAGTAACATATTTCAAAATATCAACATTTACATATTCTTATGAATATATAAAATATATTTCAATATTTCAGATTATCTAGCAATGTCTTACTAACAGATTTCACATCATATCTTTAAACTTACAACAATATTTTATTTCTCGCAGTTGTTGAAAAAACTCCAGCACCTGCTATTACATTACCAACTAAGGGTAAGGCCCTTGTACTCCTCAACATACTCTTTTATGTTATATTGATATCTTTATGTCTATGTTAATCATAGCTACCTCTTTCTTTGTCAATCTCTTATTTCTATATATAAACATTCATTGATCTGTCAGATGTTGTCAATATAATTCAGTAAATTATACTGTCTATCAGTAAAGTTCAATATATTTATCTATAGATGTAGTTATATCTTTTGTCTCTGTGATATATGTTTGGTATGTTTTCTATATTTGTTATTTCTAAGATACCATCTTGAAATATTTCTTATTATTTGTTTGATCTTCTGACAATGTAGTCTCCTCATATGTGGTCTGTAGTTTCATGTTGTGTTGTTTATTTGGAATATTGTTTTATGTAGAGTTGTTATTGTTTTGTTGTAGTGTTTTGATAACAATTCAAACCATATCTTGTTATGTGAAGTTATATCTTACCTTAATAAGTTGATTTCTATATTGATATATTGTTTTTGTTGATTCTTTGTTATGTGACAGTATATCCCTATGTACCAGTTGATGGTTTGTTATGTATCAGAATATATAGTTATGTTGTAATATTATTTCAATATTACCCTGTCACCATCTTAACTGTTATGTACTGTATCAATACAATGTACATGTAATGTAACATATTGTTCTGTTATGTCACTCAGTCTATGTTAAAAGATAATGTTAGATTTATCTATCAGCCACTCTACATTATTCTATTAGTTAAAAACTTATTATAATGTTCTCCAGGTGGCTGCGGCAATACAAAATCTGACATCATCTTCATTTTGGATTCCTCAACTAGTGTTCAAGCAGAAAATTTTCAGAAAATGCTCGATTTTGTAGTTGACTTTGTCTCTGCTGCTGATATTGACAGTGGCAATGTTAGAATCGGTGCAGTACTCTACAGTACAGATGTGAAAATACAATTCCATTTAAATGATTTCCAAAGTAAACAACAAATGATCAAGGCAGTTGGTGAAATTGCCTATGTTTATGGTAGTACAAACACTTATGGTGGACTAAACACAATGAGGACAGTAATGTTTACAAGAGAGAATGGTGACAGGCCATCTGTTGACAATATTGCCATACTTCTTACTGATGGTGTATCAAATATCAATTCATATCAGACTATTCCAGAAGCAGTGAAAGTTAGAGAAGATGGCATCCATATATATGCTATAGGTATTGGTCTAACTGATACTACAGAATTGAGCAAGATTTCATCACTTCCTGTCAGTGAAAATATGTTTGTTGTCACTGATTTCAACGAATTATCGAATCTCAAGGAAAGAATCTTTGAACAATATTGCCCAGGTATAGCAATTAGCATGTGATAACAAAGTCATACTGTACTTGATACTATTACTAATATCCAATCCCTCAGTCATTTATCAATATTGCTTACTGCCATTATATAAAATATCAGCTTTATTAAATATCTAAGTCAGCTTTTACAATTCCTGCAGTTAACAGTTCTAATAATATCAGTAAATATCCCATGTCATTGCGCTACATACCTTTCCCTTCCACCTTCTATAATGTATGTTATCCTATGATAACTCCTATTGCTTTATTAACAATGACTCATCCATGCGATATCTGTTTGTCAGTTAGAATCAAATAACTGAAATTATATCTACCTTCTTTTTTAATATTATTTATTATCAAGGTTGAAATATTCTGTACAATCTCTACAGTATATTTATATTCTAGTGATAACATTCCATATAACATTGACCTTCCAAATATATAACATTGATTATGAACTAATTTTTAATGACCCAATACTCTGGCTGTGTATTAGTTTTACTGTTTCATTCTACAATTATTTCTCTTATAATTAACAGATTATTTTCTTCAATAAGTCGTTGTATTTCTAGAATCTTTGAATGATTCATATTAATAAAAACTAATGGAGACTAGATTGCTGTACACTCAATCTTCACAATTACCAGCATTTATTGATGTAATTACTCTGTATTTAACACAGCTAATATCTCTGGTTTAAAACCTAGACATAAATTCCTAATATATACCAATAAGTCATAGATCCTTTACTATATGTGAAGATAATCTACCAATATTCTTTATAATGCTTCTACAAAATATGATGCCATAACTGTTATGACAATACCTGCAGCATGTAATTCTGATAACGTCTACCAATATACTGAATTAGTGTATAATATATCTTATTTGCTTCATGTCATTCTAGTGGAATTTTTGTTTATAAAATATAAAATTTCACTGTTGCCATATCTTCAGCTTTATGCATGTGTGAATTATTGTAAATAATAGAAACTGTATTTCTGTATAAATGTGTAGATTAATTGATAACCAGTGATTATGTAACGTTTGTGATATTCTGGAAAGGTAACTGTGATATGAATGGAAGGCTGAATAATACTTTTCTTGTGACAAACTCTAACTTTCAGATATTCTTGTGACAAACTGTGACTTTCACACAAATACTGATAGATTTATTACAGAACAACACTTATAATATATAGAACACATTACATAACAATTATTTCAATATCATCACTGGAATATTAATTAGTTATTCACAGTCAGCTATTGGAGATTAAACAGAAATATATATAGTAACATATTTCAAAATATCAACATTTATATATTCTTATGAATATATAAATTATATTTCAATATTTCAGATTATCTATCAATGTCTTACTAACAGATTTCACATCATATCTTTAAACTTACAACAATATTTTATTTCTCGCAGTTGTTGAAAAAACGCCAGCACCTGCTATTACATTACCAACTAAGGGTAAGGCCCTTGTACTCCTCAACATACTCTTTTATGTTATATTGATATCTTTATGTCTATGTTAATCATAGCTACCTCTTTCTTTGTCAATCTCTTATTTCTATATATAAACATTCATTGATCTGTCAGATGTTGTCAATATAATTCAGTAAATTATACTGTCTATCAGTAAAGTTCAATATATTTATCTATAGATGTAGTTATATCTTTTGTCTCTGTGATATATGATTGGTATGTTTTCTATATTTGTTATTTCTAAGATACCATCTTGAAATATTTCTTATTATTTGTTTGATCTCCTGACAATGTAGTTTCCTCATATGTGGTCTGTAGTTTCATGTTGTGTTGTTTATTTGGAATATTGTTTTATGTAGAGTTGTTATTGTTTTGTTGTAGTGTTTTGGTAACAATTCAAACCATATCTTGTTATGTGAAGTTATATCTTACCTTAATAAGTTGATTTCTATATTGATATATTGTTTTTGTTGATTCTTTGTTATGTGACTGTATATCCCTATGTACCAGTTGATGGTTTGTTATGTATCAGAATATATAGTTATGTTGTAATATTATTTCAATATTACCATGTCACCATCTTAACCGTTCAGTACTGTATCAATACAATGTACATGTAATGTAACATATTGTTCTGTTATGTCACTCAGTCTATGTTAAAAGATAATGTTAGATTTATCTATCAGCCACTCTACATTATTCTATTAGTTAAAAACTTATTATAATGTTCTCCAGGTGGCTGCGGCAATACAAAATCTGACATCATCTTCATTTTGGATTCCTCAACTAGTGTCCAAGCAGAAAATTTTCAGAAAATGCTCGATTTTGTAGTTGACTTTGTCTCTGCTGCTGATATTGACAGTGGCAATGTTAGAATCGGTGCAGTACTCTACAGTACAGATGTGAAAATACAATTTCATTTAAATGATTTCCAAAGTAAACAACAAATGATCATGGCAGTTGGTGAAATTGCCTATGTTTATGGTAGTACAAACACTTATGGTGGACTAAACACAATGAGGACAGTAATGTTTACAAGAGAGAATGGTGACAGGCCATCTGTTGACAATATTGCCATACTTCTTACTGATGGTGTATCAAATATCAATTCATATCAGACTATTCCAGAAGCAGTGAAAGTTAGAGAAGATGGCATCCATATATATGCTATAGGTATTGGTCTAACTGATACTACAGAATTGAGCAAGATTTCATCACTTCCTGTCAGTGAAAATATGTTTGTTGTCACTGATTTCAACGAATTATCGAATCTCAAGGAAAGAATCTTTGAACAATATTGCCCAGGTATAGCAATTAGCATGTGATAACAAAGTCATACTGTACTTGATACTATTACTAATATCCAATCCCTCAGTCATTTATCAATATTGCTTACTGCCATTATATAAAATATCAGCTTTATTAAATATCTAAGTCAGCTTTTACAATTCCTGCAGTTAACAGTTCTAATAATATCAGTAAATATCCCATGTCATTGCGCTACATACCTTTCCCTTCCACCTTCTATAATGTATGTTATCCTATGATAACTCCTATTGCTTTATTAACAATGACTCATCCATGCGATATCTGTTTGTCAGTTAGAATCAAATAACTGAAATTATATCTACCTTCTTTTTTAATATTATTTATTATCAAGGTTGAAATATTCTGTACAATCTCTACAGTATATTTATATTCTAGTGATAACATTCCATATAACATTGACCTTCCAAATATATAACATTGATTATGAACTAATTTTTAATGACCCAATACTCTGGCTGTGTATTAGTTTTACTGTTTCATTCTACAATTATTTCTCTTATAATTAACAGATTATTTTCTTCAATAAGTCGTTATATTTCTAGAATCTTAGAATGATTCATATTAATAAAAACTAATGGAGACAAGATTGCTGTACACTCAATCTTCACAATTACCAGCATTTATTGATGTAATTACTCTGTATTTAACACAGCTAATATCTCTGCTTTAAAACCTAGACATAAATTCCTAATATATACCATTAAGTCATAGATCCTTTACTATATGTGAAGATAATCTACCAATATTCTTTATAATGCTTCTACAAAATATGATGCCATAACTGTTATGACAATACCTGCAGCATGTAATTGTGATAACGTCTACCAATATACTGAATTAGTGTATAATATATCTTATTTGCTTCATGTCATTCTAGTGGAATTTTTGTTTATAAAATATAAAATTTCACTGTTGCCATATCTTCAGCTTTATGCATGTGTGAATTATTGTAAATAATAGAAACTGTATTTCTGTATAAATGAGTAGAATCATTGATAACCAGTGATTATGTAACTTTTGTGATATACTGGAAAGGTAACTGTGATATGAATGGAAGGCTGAATAATACTTTTCTTGTGACAAACTCTAACTTTCAGATATTCTTGTGACAAACTGTGACTTTCACACAAATACTAATAGATTTATTACAGAACAACACTTATAATATATAGAACACATTACATAACAATTATTTCAATATTATCACTGGAATATTAATTAGTTATTCACAGTCAGCTATTGGAGATTAAACAGAAATATATATATATATAGTAACATATTTCAAAATATCAACATTTACATATTCTTATGAATATATAAAATATATTTCAATATTTCAGATTATCTAGCAATGTCTTACTAACAGATTTCACATCATATCTTTAAACTTACAACAATATTTTATTTCTCGCAGTTGTTGAAAAAACTCCAGCACCTGCTATTACATTACCAACTAAGGGTAAGGCCCTTGTACTCCTCAACATACTCTTTTATGTTATATTGATATCTTTATGTCTATGTTAATCATAGCTACCTCTTTCTTTGTCAATCTCTTATTTCTATATATAAACATTCATTGATCTGTCAGATGTTGTCAATATAATTCAGTAAATTATACTGTCTATCAGTAAAGTTCAATATATTTATCTATAGATGTAGTTATATCTTTTGTCTCTGTGATATATGTTTGGTATGTTTTCTATATTTGTTATTTCTAAGATACCATCTTGAAATATTTCTTATTATTTGTTTGATCTTCTGACAATGTAGTCTCCTCATATGTGGTCTGTAGTTTCATGTTGTGTTGTTTATTTGGAATATTGTTTTATGTAGAGTTGTTATTGTTTTGTTGTAGTGTTTTGATAACAATTCAAACCATATCTTGTTATGTGAAGTTATATCTTACCTTAATAAGTTGATTTCTATATTGATATATTGTTTTTGTTGATTCTTTGTTATGTGACAGTATATCCCTATGTACCAGTTGATGGTTTGTTATGTATCAGAATATATAGTTATGTTGTAATATTATTTCAATATTACCCTGTCACCATCTTAACTGTTATGTACTGTATCAATACAATGTACATGTAATGTAACATATTGTTCTGTTATGTCACTCAGTCTATGTTAAAAGATAATGTTAGATTTATCTATCAGCCACTCTACATTATTCTATTAGTTAAAAACTTATTATAATGTTCTCCAGGTGGCTGCGGCAATACAAAATCTGACATCATCTTCATTTTGGATTCCTCAACTAGTGTTCAAGCAGAAAATTTTCAGAAAATGCTCGATTTTGTAGTTGACTTTGTCTCTGCTGCTGATATTGACAGTGGCAATGTTAGAATCGGTGCAGTACTCTACAGTACAGATGTGAAAATACAATTCCATTTAAATGATTTCCAAAGTAAACAAGAAATGATCAAGGCAGTTGGTGAAATTGCCTATGTTTATGGTAGTACAAACACTTATGGTGGACTAAACACAATGAGGACAGTAATGTTTACAAGAGAGAATGGTGACAGGCCATCTGTTGACAATATTGCCATACTTCTTACTGATGGTGTATCAAATATCAATTCATATCAGACTATTCCAGAAGCAGTGAAAGTTAGAGAAGATGGCATCCATATATATGCTATAGGTATTGGTCTAACTGATACTACAGAATTGAGCAAGATTTCATCACTTCCTGTCAGTGAAAATATGTTTGTTGTCACTGATTTCAACGAATTATCGAATCTCAAGGAAAGAATCTTTGAACAATATTGCCCAGGTATAGCAATTAGCATGTGATAACAAAGTCATACTGTACTTGATACTATTACTAATATCCAATCCCTCAGTCATTTATCAATATTGCTTACTGCCATTATATAAAATATCAGCTTTATTAAATATCTAAGTCAGCTTTTACAATTCCTGCAGTTAACAGTTCTAATAATATCAGTAAATATCCCATGTCATTGCGCTACATACCTTTCCCTTCCACCTTCTATAATGTATGTTATCCTATGATAACTCCTATTGCTTTATTAACAATGACTCATCCATGCGATATCTGTTTGTCAGTTAGAATCAAATAACTGAAATTATATCTACCTTCTTTTTTAATATTATTTATTATCAAGGTTGAAATATTCTGTACAATCTCTACAGTATATTTATATTCTAGTGATAACATTCCATATAACATTGACCTTCCAAATATATAACATTGATTATGAACTAATTTTTAATGACCCAATACTCTGGCTGTGTATTAGTTTTACTGTTTCATTCTACAATTATTTCTCTTATAATTAACAGATTATTTTCTTCAATAAGTCGTTATATTTCTAGAATCTTAGAATGATTCATATTAATAAAAACTAATGGAGACAAGATTGCTGTACACTCAATCTTCACAATTACCAGCATTTATTGATGTAATTACTCTGTATTTAACACAGCTAATATCTCTGCTTTAAAACCTAGACATAAATTCCTAATATATACCATTAAGTCATAGATCCTTTACTATATGTGAAGATAATCTACCAATATTCTTTATAATGCTTCTACAAAATATGATGCCATAACTGTTATGACAATACCTGCAGCATGTAATTGTGATAACGTCTACCAATATACTGAATTAGTGTATAATATATCTTATTTGCTTCATGTCATTCTAGTGGAATTTTTGTTTATAAAATATAAAATTTCACTGTTGCCATATCTTCAGCTTTATGCATGTGTGAATTATTGTAAATAATAGAAACTGTATTTCTGTATAAATGAGTAGAATCATTGATAACCAGTGATTATGTAACTTTTGTGATATACTGGAAAGGTAACTGTGATATGAATGGAAGGCTGAATAATACTTTTCTTGTGACAAACTCTAACTTTCAGATATTCTTGTGACAAACTGTGACTTTCACACAAATACTAATAGATTTATTACAGAACAACACTTATAATATATAGAACACATTACATAACAATTATTTCAATATTATCACTGGAATATTAATTAGTTATTCACAGTCAGCTATTGGAGATTAAACAGAAATATATATATATATAGTAACATATTTCAAAATATCAACATTTACATATTCTTATGAATATATAAAATATATTTCAATATTTCAGATTATCTAGCAATGTCTTACTAACAGATTTCACATCATATCTTTAAACTTACAACAATATTTTATTTCTCGCAGTTGTTGAAAAAACTCCAGCACCTGCTATTACATTACCAACTAAGGGTAAGGCCCTTGTACTCCTCAACATACTCTTTTATGTTATATTGATATCTTTATGTCTATGTTAATCATAGCTACCTCTTTCTTTGTCAATCTCTTATTTCTATATATAAACATTCATTGATCTGTCAGATGTTGTCAATATAATTCAGTAAATTATACTGTCTATCAGTAAAGTTCAATATATTTATCTATAGATGTAGTTATATCTTTTGTCTCTGTGATATATGTTTGGTATGTTTTCTATATTTGTTATTTCTAAGATACCATCTTGAAATATTTCTTATTATTTGTTTGATCTTCTGACAATGTAGTCTCCTCATATGTGGTCTGTAGTTTCATGTTGTGTTGTTTATTTGGAATATTGTTTTATGTAGAGTTGTTATTGTTTTGTTGTAGTGTTTTGATAACAATTCAAACCATATCTTGTTATGTGAAGTTATATCTTACCTTAATAAGTTGATTTCTATATTGATATATTGTTTTTGTTGATTCTTTGTTATGTGACAGTATATCCCTATGTACCAGTTGATGGTTTGTTATGTATCAGAATATATAGTTATGTTGTAATATTATTTCAATATTACCCTGTCACCATCTTAACTGTTATGTACTGTATCAATACAATGTACATGTAATGTAACATATTGTTCTGTTATGTCACTCAGTCTATGTTAAAAGATAATGTTAGATTTATCTATCAGCCACTCTACATTATTCTATTAGTTAAAAACTTATTATAATGTTCTCCAGGTGGCTGCGGCAATACAAAATCTGACATCATCTTCATTTTGGATTCCTCAACTAGTGTTCAAGCAGAAAATTTTCAGAAAATGCTCGATTTTGTAGTTGACTTTGTCTCTGCTGCTGATATTGACAGTGGCAATGTTAGAATCGGTGCAGTACTCTACAGTACAGATGTGAAAATACAATTCCATTTAAATGATTTCCAAAGTAAACAACAAATGATCAAGGCAGTTGGTGAAATTGCCTATGTTTATGGTAGTACAAACACTTATGGTGGACTGAACACAATGAGGACAGTAATGTTTACAAGAGAGAATGGTGACAGGCCATCTGTTGACAATATTGCCATACTTCTTACTGATGGTGTATCAAATATCAATTCATATCAGACTATTCCAGAAGCAGTGAAAGTTAGAGAAGATGGCATCCATATATATGCTATAGGTATTGGTCTAACTGATACTACAGAATTGAGCAAGATTTCATCACTTCCTGTCAGTGAAAATATGTTTGTTGTCACTGATTTCAACGAATTATCGAATCTCAAGGAAAGAATCTTTGAACAATATTGCCCAGGTATAGCAATTAGCATGTGATAACAAAGTCATACTGTACTTGATACTATTACTAATATCCAATCCCTCAGTCATTTATCAATATTGCTTACTGCCATTATATAAAATATCAGCTTTATTAAATATCTAAGTCAGCTTTTACAATTCCTGCAGTTAACAGTTCTAATAATATCAGTAAATATCCCATGTCATTGCGCTACATACCTTTCCCTTCCACCTTCTATAATGTATGTTATCCTATGATAACTCCTATTGCTTTATTAACAATGACTCATCCATGCGATATCTGTTTGTCAGTTAGAATCAAATAACTGAAATTATATCTACCTTCTTTTTTAATATTATTTATTATCAAGGTTGAAATATTCTGTACAATCTCTACAGTATATTTATATTCTAGTGATAACATTCCATATAACATTGACCTTCCAAATATATAACATTGATTATGAACTAATTTTTAATGACCCAATACTCTGGCTGTGTATTAGTTTTACTGTTTCATTCTACAATTATTTCTCTTATAATTAACAGATTATTTTCTTCAATAAGTCGTTGTATTTCTAGAATCTTTGAATGATACATATTAATAAAAACTAATGGAGACAAGATTGCTGTACACTCAATCTTCACAATTACCAGCATTTATTGATGTAATTACTCTGTATTTAACACAGCTAATATCTCTGCTTTAAAACCTAGACATAAATTCCTAATATATACCATTAAGTCATAGATCCTTTACTATATGTGAAGATAATCTACCAATATTCTTTATAATGCTTCTACAAAATATGATGCCATAACTGTTATGACAATACCTGCAGCATGTAATTGTGATAACGTCTACCAATATACTGAATTAGTGTATAATATATCTTATTTGCTTCATGTCATTCTAGTGGAATTTTTGTTTATAAAATATAAAATTTCACTGTTGCCATATCTTCAGCTTTATGCATGTGTGAATTATTGTAAATAATAGAAACTGTATTTCTGTATAAATGAGTAGAATCATTGATAACCAGTGATTATGTAACTTTTGTGATATACTGGAAAGGTAACTGTGATATGAATGGAAGGCTGAATAATACTTTTCTTGTGACAAACTCTAACTTTCAGATATTCTTGTGACAAACTGTGACTTTCACACAAATACTAATAGATTTATTACAGAACAACACTTATAATATATAGAACACATTACATAACAATTATTTCAATATTATCACTGGAATATTAATTAGTTATTCACAGTCAGCTATTGGAGATTAAACAGAAATATATATATATATAGTAACATATTTCAAAATATCAACATTTACATATTCTTATGAATATATAAAATATATTTCAATATTTCAGATTATCTAGCAATGTCTTACTAACAGATTTCACATCATATCTTTAAACTTACAACAATATTTTATTTCTCGCAGTTGTTGAAAAAACTCCAGCACCTGCTATTACATTACCAACTAAGGGTAAGGCCCTTGTACTCCTCAACATACTCTTTTATGTTATATTGATATCTTTATGTCTATGTTAATCATAGCTACCTCTTTCTTTGTCAATCTCTTATTTCTATATATAAACATTCATTGATCTGTCAGATGTTGTCAATATAATTCAGTAAATTATACTGTCTATCAGTAAAGTTCAATATATTTATCTATAGATGTAGTTATATCTTTTGTCTCTGTGATATATGTTTGGTATGTTTTCTATATTTGTTATTTCTAAGATACCATCTTGAAATATTTCTTATTATTTGTTTGATCTTCTGACAATGTAGTCTCCTCATATGTGGTCTGTAGTTTCATGTTGTGTTGTTTATTTGGAATATTGTTTTATGTAGAGTTGTTATTGTTTTGTTGTAGTGTTTTGATAACAATTCAAACCATATCTTGTTATGTGAAGTTATATCTTACCTTAATAAGTTGATTTCTATATTGATATATTGTTTTTGTTGATTCTTTGTTATGTGACAGTATATCCCTATGTACCAGTTGATGGTTTGTTATGTATCAGAATATATAGTTATGTTGTAATATTATTTCAATATTACCCTGTCACCATCTTAACTGTTATGTACTGTATCAATACAATGTACATGTAATGTAACATATTGTTCTGTTATGTCACTCAGTCTATGTTAAAAGATAATGTTAGATTTATCTATCAGCCACTCTACATTATTCTATTAGTTAAAAACTTATTATAATGTTCTCCAGGTGGCTGCGGCAATACAAAATCTGACATCATCTTCATTTTGGATTCCTCAACTAGTGTTCAAGCAGAAAATTTTCAGAAAATGCTCGATTTTGTAGTTGACTTTGTCTCTGCTGCTGATATTGACAGTGGCAATGTTAGAATCGGTGCAGTACTCTACAGTACAGATGTGAAAATACAATTCCATTTAAATGATTTCCAAAGTAAACAACAAATGATCAAGGCAGTTGGTGAAATTGCCTATGTTTATGGTAGTACAAACACTTATGGTGGACTAAACACAATGAGGACAGTAATGTTTACAAGAGAGAATGGTGACAGGCCATCTGTTGACAATATTGCCATACTTCTTACTGATGGTGTATCAAATATCAATTCATATCAGACTATTCCAGAAGCAGTGAAAGTTAGAGAAGATGGCATCCATATATATGCTATAGGTATTGGTCTAACTGATACTACAGAATTGAGCAAGATTTCATCACTTCCTGTCAGTGAAAATATGTTTGTTGTCACTGATTTCAACGAATTATCGAATCTCAAGGAAAGAATCTTTGAACAATATTGCCCAGGTATAGCAATTAGCATGTGATAACAAAGTCATACTGTACTTGATACTATTACTAATATCCAATCCCTCAGTCATTTATCAATATTGCTTACTGCCATTATATAAAATATCAGCTTTATTAAATATCTAAGTCAGCTTTTACAATTCCTGCAGTTAACAGTTCTAATAATATCAGTAAATATCCCATGTCATTGCGCTACATACCTTTCCCTTCCACCTTCTATAATGTATGTTATCCTATGATAACTCCTATTGCTTTATTAACAATGACTCATCCATGCGATATCTGTTTGTCAGTTAGAATCAAATAACTGAAATTATATCTACCTTCTTTTTTAATATTATTTATTATCAAGGTTGAAATATTCTGTACAATCTCTACAGTATATTTATATTCTAGTGATAACATTCCATATAACATTGACCTTCCAAATATATAACATTGATTATGAACTAATTTTTAATGACCCAATACTCTGGCTGTGTATTAGTTTTACTGTTTCATTCTACAATTATTTCTCTTATAATTAACAGATTATTTTCTTCAATAAGTCGTTGTATTTCTAGAATCTTTGAATGATACATATTAATAAAAACTAATGGAGACAAGATTGCTGTACACTCAATCTTCACAATTACCAGCATTTATTGATGTAATTACTCTGTATTTAACACAGCTAATATCTCTGCTTTAAAACCTAGACATAAATTCCTAATATATACCATTAAGTCATAGATCCTTTACTATATGTGAAGATAATCTACCAATATTCTTTATAATGCTTCTACAAAATATGATGCCATAACTGTTATGACAATACCTGCAGCATGTAATTGTGATAACGTCTACCAATATACTGAATTAGTGTATAATATATCTTATTTGCTTCATGTCATTCTAGTGGAATTTTTGTTTATAAAATATAAAATTTCACTGTTGCCATATCTTCAGCTTTATGCATGTGTGAATTATTGTAAATAATAGAAACTGTATTTCTGTATAAATGAGTAGAATCATTGATAACCAGTGATTATGTAACGTTTGTGATATACTGGAAAGGTAACTGTGATATGAATGGAAGGCTGAATAATACTTTTCTTGTGACAAACTCTAACTTTCAGATATTCTTGTGACAAACTGTGACTTTCACACAAATACTAATAGATTTTGTCTTCATATTGATATTCGTAATCTGTAATACCTAAATATTTACAAAGTAAATTAAATTAATTTAATATTTAAACTTTATCTGTAAGAAATATGTCATATCTCTCTTGAAATATGTTTCTTACTTTCAATACCAACTGACTTAAAATATAACATTTATATGTAATACACTTCAATATGTAGGTAATATATTACATTGTTTTACTTTCAATTTACTATCAACTATTTAGAATTCTATCTTAATGAGTTATGTGATTATTATTTCCATAAAAGGAGGAGAAATAGTGACACCTAGTAGAGTTCCAATAATTGAAACAACCAGAAAGAGAGGTGAGATATTACTGAAACATATTTATATATACTTAGATATGTTACAGAACAACACTTATAATATATAGAACATATTACATAACAATTATTTCAATATCATCACTGGAATATTAATTAGTTATTCACAGTCAGCTATTGGAGATTAAACAGAAATATATATAGTAACATATTTCAAAATATCAACATTTACATATTCTTATGAATATATAAAGTATATTTCAATATTTCAGATTATCTAGCAATGTCTTACTAACAGATTTCACATCATATCTTTAAACTTACAACAATATTTTATTTCTCGCAGTTGTTGAAAAAACTCCAGCACCTGCTATTACATTACCAACTAAGGGTAAGGCCCTTGTACTCCTCAACATACTCTTTTATGTTATATTGATATCTTTATGTCTATGTTAATCATAGCTACCTCTTTCTTTGTCAATCTCTTATTTCTATATATAAACATTCATTGATCTGTCAGATGTTGTCAATATAATTCAGTAAATTATACTGTCTATCAGTAAAGTTCAATATATTTATCTATAGATGTAGTTATATCTTTTGTCTCTGTGATATATGTTTGGTATGTTTTCTATATTTGTTATTTCTAAGATACCATCTTGAAATATTTCTTATTATTTGTTTGATCTCCTGACAATGTAGTCTCCTCATATATGGTCTGTAGTTTCATGTTGTGTTGTTTATTTGGAATATTGTTTTATGTAGAGTTGTTATTGTTTTGTTGTAGTGTTTTGGTAACAATTCAAACCATATCTTGTTATGTGAAGTTATATCTTACCTTAATAAGTTGATTTCTATATTGATATATTGTTTTTGTTGCTTCTTTGTTATGTGACAGTATATCCCTATGTACCAGTTGATGGTTTGTTATGTATCAGAATATATAGTTATGTTGTAATATTATTTCAATATTACCATGTCACCATCTTAACTGTTCTGTACTGTATCAATACAATGTACATGTAATGTAACATATTGTTCTGTTATGTCACTCAGTCTATGTTAAAAGATAATGTTAGATTTATCTATCAGCCACTCTACATTATTCTATTAGTTAAAAACTTATTATAATGTTCTCCAGGTGGCTGCGGCAATACAAAATCTGACATCATCTTCATTTTGGATTCCTCAACTAGTGTCCAAGCAGAAAATTTTCAGAAAATGCTCGATTTTGTAGTTGACTTTGTCTCTGCTGCTGATATTGACAGTGGCAATGTTAGAATCGGTGCAGTACTCTACAGTACAGATGTGAAAATACAATTCCATTTAAATGATTTCCAAAGTAAACAACAAATGATCAAGGCAGTTGGTGAAATTGCCTATGTTTATGGTAGTACAAACACTTATGGTGGACTAAACACAATGAGGACAGTAATGTTTACAAGAGAGAATGGTGACAGGCCATCTGTTGACAATATTGCCATACTTCTTACTGATGGTGTATCAAATATCAATTCATATCAGACTATTCCAGAAGCAGTGAAAGTTAGAGAAGATGGCATCCATATATATGCTATAGGTATTGGTCTAACTGATACTACAGAATTGAGCAAGATTTCATCACTTCCTGTCAGTGAAAATATGTTTGTTGTCACTGATTTCAACGAATTATCGAATCTCAAGGAAAGAATCTTTGAACAATATTGCCCAGGTATAGCAATTAGCATGTGATAACAAAGTCATACTGTACTTGATACTATTACTAATATCCAATCCCTCAGTCATTTATCAATATTGCTTACTGCCATTATATAAAATATCAGCTTTATTAAATATCTAAGTCAGCTTTTACAATTCCTGCAGTTAACAGTTCTAATAATATCAGTAAATATCCCATGTCATTGCGCTACATACCTTTCCCTTCCACCTTCTATAATGTATGTTATCCTATGATAACTCCTATTGCTTTATTAACAATGACTCATCCATGCGATATCTGTTTGTCAGTTAGAATCAAATAACTGAAATTATATCTACCTTCTTTTTTAATATTATTTATTATCAAGGTTGAAATATTCTGTACAATCTCTACAGTATATTTATATTCTAGTGATAACATTCCATATAACATTGACCTTCCAAATATATAACATTGATTATGAACTAATTTTTAATGACCCAATACTCTGGCTGTGTATTAGTTTTACTGTTTCATTCTACAATTATTTCTCTTATAATTAACAGATTATTTTCTTCAATAAGTCGTTATATTTCTAGAATCTTAGAATGATTCATATTAATAAAAACTAATGGAGACAAGATTGCTGTACACTCAATCTTCACAATTACCAGCATTTATTGATGTAATTACTCTGTATTTAACACAGCTAATATCTCTGCTTTAAAACCTAGACATAAATTCCTAATATATACCAATAAGTCATAGATCCTTTACAATATTTGAAGATAATCTACCAATATTCTTTATAATGCTTCTACAAAATATGATGCCATAACTGTTATGACAATACCTGCAGCATGTAATTGTGATAACGTCTACCAATATACTGAATTAGTGTATAATATATCTTATTTGCTTCATGTCATTCTAGTGGAATTTTTGTTTATAAAATATAAAATTTCACTGTTGCCATATCTTCAGCTTTATGCATGTGTGAATTATTGTAAATAATAGAAACTGTATTTCTGTATAAATGAGTAGAATCATTGATAACCAGTGATTATGTAACGTTTGTGATATACTGGAAAGGTAACTGTGATATGAATGGAAGGCTGAATAATACTTTTCTTGTGACAAACTCTAACTTTCAGATATTCTTGTGACAAACTGTGACTTTCACACAAATACTAATAGATTTTGTCTTCATATTGATATTCGTAATCTGTAATACCTAAATATTTACAAAGTAAATTAAATTAATTTAATATTTAAACTTTATCTGTAAGAAATATGTCATATCTCTCTTGAAATATGTTTCTTACTTTCAATACCAACTGACTTAAAATATAACATTTATATGTAATACACTTCAATATGTAGGTAATATGTTACATTGTTTTACTTTCAATTTACTATCAACTATTTAGAATTCTATCTTAATGAGTTATGTGATTATTATTTCCATAAAAGGAGGAGAAATAGTGACACCTAGTAGAGTTCCAATAATTGAAACAACCAGAAAGAGAGGTGAGATATTACTGAAACATATTTATATATACTTAGATATGTTACAGAACAACACTTATAATATATAGAACATATTACATAACAATTATTTCAATATCATCACTGGAATATTAATTAGTTATTCACAGTCAGCTATTGGAGATTAAACAGAAATATATATAGTAACATATTTCAAAATATCAACATTTACATATTCTTATGAATATATAAAGTATATTTCAATATTTCAGATTATCTAGCAATGTCTTACTAACAGATTTCACATCATATCTTTAAACTTACAACAATATTTTATTTCTCGCAGTTGTTGAAAAAACTCCAGCACCTGCTATTACATTACCAACTAAGGGTAAGGCCCTTGTACTCCTCAACATACTCTTTTATGTTATATTGATATCTTTATGTCTATGTTAATCATAGCTACCTCTTTCTTTGTCAATCTCTTATTTCTATATATAAACATTCATTGATCTGTCAGATGTTGTCAATATAATTCAGTAAATTATACTGTCTATCAGTAAAGTTCAATATATTTATCTATAGATGTAGTTATATCTTTTGTCTCTGTGATATATGTTTGGTATGTTTTCTATATTTGTTATTTCTAAGATACCATCTTGAAATATTTCTTATTATTTGTTTGATCTCCTGACAATGTAGTCTCCTCATATATGGTCTGTAGTTTCATGTTGTGTTGTTTATTTGGAATATTGTTTTATGTAGAGTTGTTATTGTTTTGTTGTAGTGTTTTGGTAACAATTCAAACCATATCTTGTTATGTGAAGTTATATCTTACCTTAATAAGTTGATTTCTATATTGATATATTGTTTTTGTTGATTCTTTGTTATGTGACAGTATATCCCTATGTACCAGTTGATGGTTTGTTATGTATCAGAATATATAGTTATGTTGTAATATTATTTCAATATTACCATGTCACCATCTTAACTGTTCTGTACTGTATCAATACAATGTACATGTAATGTAACATATTGTTCTGTTATGTCACTCAGTCTATGTTAAAAGATAATGTTAGATTTATCTATCAGCCACTCTACATTATTCTATTAGTTAAAAACTTATTATAATGTTCTCCAGGTGGCTGCGGCAATACAAAATCTGACATCATCTTCATTTTGGATTCCTCAACTAGTGTCCAAGCAGAAAATTTTCAGAAAATGCTCGATTTTGTAGTTGACTTTGTCTCTGCTGCTGATATTGACAGTGGCAATGTTAGAATCGGTGCAGTACTCTACAGTACAGATGTGAAAATACAATTCCATTTAAATGATTTCCAAAGTAAACAAGAAATGATCAAGGCAGTTGGTGAAATTGCCTATGTTTATGGTAGTACAAACACTTATGGTGGACTAAACACAATGAGGACAGTAATGTTTACAAGAGAGAATGGTGACAGGCCATCTGTTGACAATATTGCCATACTTCTTACTGATGGTGTATCAAATATCAATTCATATCAGACTATTCCAGAAGCAGTGAAAGTTAGAGAAGATGGCATCCATATATATGCTATAGGTATTGGTCTAACTGATACTACAGAATTGAGCAAGATTTCATCACTTCCTGTCAGTGAAAATATGTTTGTTGTCACTGATTTCAACGAATTATCGAATCTCAAGGAAAGAATCTTTGAACAATATTGCCCAGGTATAGCAATTAGCATGTGATAACAAAGTGATACTGTACTTGATACTATTACTAATATCCAATCCCTCAGGCAATTAATATTCTAAAGATATATCATTTATCAATATTGCTTACTGCCATTATATAAAATATCAGCTTTATTAAATATCTAAGTCAGCTTTTACAATTCCTGCAGTTAACAGTTCTAATAATATCAGTAAATATCCCATGTCATTGCGCTACATACCTTTCCCTTCCACCTTCTATAATGTATGTTATCCTATGATAACTCCTATTGCTTTATTAACAATGACTCATCCATGCGATATCTGTTTGTCAGTTAGAATCAAATAACTGAAATTATATCTACCTTCTTTTTTAATATTATTTATTATCAAGGTTGAAATATTCTGTACAATCTCTACAGTATATTTATATTCTAGTGATAACATTCCATATAACATTGACCTTCCAAATATATAACATTGATTATGAACTAATTTTTAATGACCCAATACTCTGGCTGTGTATTAGTTTTACTGTTTCATTCTACAATTATTTCTCTTATAATTAACAGATTATTTTCTTCAATAAGTCGTTGTATTTCTAGAATCTTTGAATGATACATATTAATAAAAACTAATGGAGACAAGATTGCTGTACACTCAATCTTCACAATTACCAGCATTTATTGATGTAATTACTCTGTATTTAACACAGCTAATATCTCTGCTTTAAAACCTAGACATAAATTCCTAATATATACCATTAAGTCATAGATCCTTTACTATATGTGAAGATAATCTACCAATATTCTTTATAATGCTTCTACAAAATATGATGCCATAACTGTTATGACAATACCTGCAGCATGTAATTCTGATAACGTCTACCAATATACTGAATTAGTGTATAATATATCTTATTTGCTTCATGTCATTCTAGTGGAATTTTTGTTTATAAAATATAAAATTTCACTGTTGCCATATCTTCAGCTTTATGCATGTGTGAATTATTGTAAATAATAGAAACTGTATTTCTGTATAAATGAGTAGAATCATTGATAACCAGTGATTATGTAACGTTTGTGATATACTGGAAAGGTAACTGTGATATGAATGGAAGGCTGAATAATACTTTTCTTGTGACAAACTCTAACTTTCAGATATTCTTGTGACAAACTGTGACTTTCACACAAATACTAATAGATTTTGTCTTCATATTGATATTCGTAATCTGTAATACCTAAATATTTACAAAGTAAATTAAATTAATTTAATATTTAAACTTTATCTGTAAGAAATATGTCATATCTCTCTTGAAATATGTTTCTTACTTTCAATACCAACTGACTTAAAATATAACATTTATATGTAATACACTTCAATATGTAGGTAATATATTACATTGTTTTACTTTCAATTTACTATCAACTATTTAGAATTCTATCTTAATGAGTTATGTGATTATTATTTCCATAAAAGGAGGAGAAATAGTGACACCTAGTAGAGTTCCAATAATTGAAACAACCAGAAAGAGAGGTGAGATATTACTGAAACATATTTATATATACTTAGATATGTTACAGAACAACACTTATAATATATAGAACATATTACATAACAATTATTTCAATATCATCACTGGAATATTAATTAGTTATTCACAGTCAGCTATTGGAGATTAAACAGAAATATATATAGTAACATATTTCAAAATATCAACATTTACATATTCTTATGAATATATAAAGTATATTTCAATATTTCAGATTATCTAGCAATGTCTTACTAACAGATTTCACATCATATCTTTAAACTTACAACAATATTTTATTTCTCGCAGTTGTTGAAAAAACTCCAGCACCTGCTATTACATTACCAACTAAGGGTAAGGCCCTTGTACTCCTCAACATACTCTTTTATGTTATATTGATATCTTTATGTCTATGTTAATCATAGCTACCTCTTTCTTTGTCAATCTCTTATTTCTATATATAAACATTCATTGATCTGTCAGATGTTGTCAATATAATTCAGTAAATTATACTGTCTATCAGTAAAGTTCAATATATTTATCTATAGATGTAGTTATATCTTTTGTCTCTGTGATATATGTTTGGTATGTTTTCTATATTTGTTATTTCTAAGATACCATCTTGAAATATTTCTTATTATTTGTTTGATCTCCTGACAATGTAGTCTCCTCATATATGGTCTGTAGTTTCATGTTGTGTTGTTTATTTGGAATATTGTTTTATGTAGAGTTGTTATTGTTTTGTTGTAGTGTTTTGGTAACAATTCAAACCATATCTTGTTATGTGAAGTTATATCTTACCTTAATAAGTTGATTTCTATATTGATATATTGTTTTTGTTGATTCTTTGTTATGTGACAGTATATCCCTATGTACCAGTTGATGGTTTGTTATGTATCAGAATATATAGTTATGTTGTAATATTATTTCAATATTACCATGTCACCATCTTAACTGTTCTGTACTGTATCAATACAATGTACATGTAATGTAACATATTGTTCTGTTATGTCACTCAGTCTATGTTAAAAGATAATGTTAGATTTATCTATCAGCCACTCTACATTATTCTATTAGTTAAAAACTTATTATAATGTTCTCCAGGTGGCTGCGGCAATACAAAATCTGACATCATCTTCATTTTGGATTCCTCAACTAGTGTCCAAGCAGAAAATTTTCAGAAAATGCTCGATTTTGTAGTTGACTTTGTCTCTGCTGCTGATATTGACAGTGGCAATGTTAGAATCGGTGCAGTACTCTACAGTACAGATGTGAAAATACAATTCCATTTAAATGATTTCCAAAGTAAACAACAAATGATCAAGGCAGTTGGTGAAATTGCCTATGTTTATGGTAGTACAAACACTTATGGTGGACTAAACACAATGAGGACAGTAATGTTTACAAGAGAGAATGGTGACAGGCCATCTGTTGACAATATTGCCATACTTCTTACTGATGGTGTATCAAATATCAATTCATATCAGACTATTCCAGAAGCAGTGAAAGTTAGAGAAGATGGCATCCATATATATGCTATAGGTATTGGTCTAACTGATACTACAGAATTGAGCAAGATTTCATCACTTCCTGTCAGTGAAAATATGTTTGTTGTCACTGATTTCAACGAATTATCGAATCTCAAGGAAAGAATCTTTGAACAATATTGCCCAGGTATAGCAATTAGCATGTGATAACAAAGTGATACTGTACTTGATACTATTACTAATATCCAATCCCTCAGTCATTTATCAATATTGCTTACTGCCATTATATAAAATATCAGCTTTATTAAATATCTAAGTCAGCTTTTACAATTCCTGCAGTTAACAGTTCTAATAATATCAGTAAATATCCCATGTCATTGCGCTACATACCTTTCCCTTCCACCTTCTATAATGTATGTTATCCTATGATAACTCCTATTGCTTTATTAACAATGACTCATCCATGCGATATCTGTTTGTCAGTTAGAATCAAATAACTGAAATTATATCTACCTTCTTTTTTAATATTATTTATTATCAAGGTTGAAATATTCTGTACAATCTCTACAGTATATTTATATTCTAGTGATAACATTCCATATAACATTGACCTTCCAAATATATAACATTGATTATGAACTAATTTTTAATGACCCAATACTCTGGCTGTGTATTAGTTTTACTGTTTCATTCTACAATTATTTCTCTTATAATTAACAGATTATTTTCTTCAATAAGTCGTTATATTTCTAGAATCTTAGAATGATTCATATTAATAAAAACTAATGGAGACAAGATTGCTGTACACTCAATCTTCACAATTACCAGCATTTATTGATGTAATTACTCTGTATTTAACACAGCTAATATCTCTGCTTTAAAACCTAGACATAAATTCCTAATATATACCAATAAGTCATAGATCCTTTACAATATTTGAAGATAATCTACCAATATTCTTTATAATGCTTCTACAAAATATGATGCCATAACTGTTATGACAATACCTGCAGCATGTAATTGTGATAACGTCTACCAATATACTGAATTAGTGTATAATATATCTTATTTGCTTCATGTCATTCTAGTGGAATTTTTGTTTATAAAATATAAAATTTCACTGTTGCCATATCTTCAGCTTTATGCATGTGTGAATTATTGTAAATAATAGAAACTGTATTTCTGTATAAATGAGTAGAATCATTGATAACCAGTGATTATGTAACGTTTGTGATATACTGGAAAGGTAACTGTGATATGAATGGAAGGCTGAATAATACTTTTCTTGTGACAAACTCTAACTTTCAGATATTCTTGTGACAAACTGTGACTTTCACACAAATACTAATAGATTTTGTCTTCATATTGATATTCGTAATCTGTAATACCTAAATATTTACAAAGTAAATTAAATTAATTTAATATTTAAACTTTATCTGTAAGAAATATGTCATATCTCTCTTGAAATATGTTTCTTACTTTCAATACCAACTGACTTAAAATATAACATTTATATGTAATACACTTCAATATGTAGGTAATATATTACATTGTTTTACTTTCAATTTACTATCAACTATTTAGAATTCTATCTTAATGAGTTATGTGATTATTATTTCCATAAAAGGAGGAGAAATAGTGACACCTAGTAGAGTTCCAATAATTGAAACAACCAGAAAGAGAGGTGAGATATTACTGAAACATATTTATATATACTTAGATATGTTACAGAACAACACTTATAATATATAGAACATATTACATAACAATTATTTCAATATCATCACTGGAATATTAATTAGTTATTCACAGTCAGCTATTGGAGATTAAACAGAAATATATATAGTAACATATTTCAAAATATCAACATTTACATATTCTTATGAATATATAAAGTATATTTCAATATTTCAGATTATCTAGCAATGTCTTACTAACAGATTTCACATCATATCTTTAAACTTACAACAATATTTTATTTCTCGCAGTTGTTGAAAAAACTCCAGCACCTGCTATTACATTACCAACTAAGGGTAAGGCCCTTGTACTCCTCAACATACTCTTTTATGTTATATTGATATCTTTATGTCTATGTTAATCATAGCTACCTCTTTCTTTGTCAATCTCTTATTTCTATATATAAACATTCATTGATCTGTCAGATGTTGTCAATATAATTCAGTAAATTATACTGTCTATCAGTAAAGTTCAATATATTTATCTATAGATGTAGTTATATCTTTTGTCTCTGTGATATATGTTTGGTATGTTTTCTATATTTGTTATTTCTAAGATACCATCTTGAAATATTTCTTATTATTTGTTTGATCTCCTGACAATGTAGTCTCCTCATATATGGTCTGTAGTTTCATGTTGTGTTGTTTATTTGGAATATTGTTTTATGTAGAGTTGTTATTGTTTTGTTGTAGTGTTTTGGTAACAATTCAAACCATATCTTGTTATGTGAAGTTATATCTTACCTTAATAAGTTGATTTCTATATTGATATATTGTTTTTGTTGCTTCTTTGTTATGTGACAGTATATCCCTATGTACCAGTTGATGGTTTGTTATGTATCAGAATATATAGTTATGTTGTAATATTATTTCAATATTACCATGTCACCATCTTAACTGTTCTGTACTGTATCAATACAATGTACATGTAATGTAACATATTGTTCTGTTATGTCACTCAGTCTATGTTAAAAGATAATGTTAGATTTATCTATCAGCCACTCTACATTATTCTATTAGTTAAAAACTTATTATAATGTTCTCCAGGTGGCTGCGGCAATACAAAATCTGACATCATCTTCATTTTGGATTCCTCAACTAGTGTCCAAGCAGAAAATTTTCAGAAAATGCTCGATTTTGTAGTTGACTTTGTCTCTGCTGCTGATATTGACAGTGGCAATGTTAGAATCGGTGCAGTACTCTACAGTACAGATGTGAAAATACAATTCCATTTAAATGATTTCCAAAGTAAACAACAAATGATCAAGGCAGTTGGTGAAATTGCCTATGTTTATGGTAGTACAAACACTTATGGTGGACTAAACACAATGAGGACAGTAATGTTTACAAGAGAGAATGGTGACAGGCCATCTGTTGACAATATTGCCATACTTCTTACTGATGGTGTATCAAATATCAATTCATATCAGACTATTCCAGAAGCAGTGAAAGTTAGAGAAGATGGCATCCATATATATGCTATAGGTATTGGTCTAACTGATACTACAGAATTGAGCAAGATTTCATCACTTCCTGTCAGTGAAAATATGTTTGTTGTCACTGATTTCAACGAATTATCGAATCTCAAGGAAAGAATCTTTGAACAATATTGCCCAGGTATAGCAATTAGCATGTGATAACAAAGTGATACTGTACTTGATACTATTACTAATATCCAATCCCTCAGGCAATTAATATTCTAAAGATATATCATTTATCAATATTGCTTACTGCCATTATATAAAATATCAGCTTTATTAAATATCTAAGTCAGCTTTTACAATTCCTGCAGTTAACAGTTCTAATAATATCAGTAAATATCCCATGTCATTGCGCTACATACCTTTCCCTTCCACCTTCTATAATGTATGTTATCCTATGATAACTCCTATTGCTTTATTAACAATGACTCATCCATGCGATATCTGTTTGTCAGTTAGAATCAAATAACTGAAATTATATCTACCTTCTTTTTTAATATTATTTATTATCAAGGTTGAAATATTCTGTACAATCTCTACAGTATATTTATATTCTAGTGATAACATTCCATATAACATTGTTATATCTACCTTCTTTTTTAATATTATTTATTATCAAGGTTGAAATATTCTGTACAATCTCTACAGTATATTTATATTCTAGTGATAACATTCCATATAACATTGACCTTCCAAATATATAACATTGATTATGAACTAATTTTTAATGACCCAATACTCTGGCTGTGTATTAGTTTTACTGTTTCATTCTACAATTATTTCTCTTATAATTAACAGATTATTTTCTTCAATAAGTCGTTGTATTTCTAGAATCTTTGAATGATACATATTAATAAAAACTAATGGAGACAAGATTGCTGTACACTCAATCTTCACAATTACCAGCATTTATTGATGTAATTACTCTGTATTTAACACAGCTAATATCTCTGCTTTAAAACCTAGACATAAATTCCTAATATATACCATTAAGTCATAGATCCTTTACTATATGTGAAGATAATCTACCAATATTCTTTATAATGCTTCTACAAAATATGATGCCATAACTGTTATGACAATACCTGCAGCATGTAATTGTGATAACGTCTACCAATATACTGAATTAGTGTATAATATATCTTATTTGCTTCATGTCATTCTAGTGGAATTTTTGTTTATAAAATATAAAATTTCACTGTTGCCATATCTTCAGCTTTATGCATGTGTGAATTATTGTAAATAATAGAAACTGTATTTCTGTATAAATGAGTAGAATCATTGATAACCAGTGATTATGTAACGTTTGTGATATACTGGAAAGGTAACTGTGATATGAATGGAAGGCTGAATAATACTTTTCTTGTGACAAACTCTAACTTTCAGATATTCTTGTGACAAACTGTGACTTTCACACAAATACTAATAGATTTTGTCTTCATATTGATATTCGTAATCTGTAATACCTAAATATTTACAAAGTAAATTAAATTAATTTAATATTTAAACTTTATCTGTAAGAAATATGTCATATCTCTCTTGAAATATGTTTCTTACTTTCAATACCAACTGACTTAAAATATAACATTTATATGTAATACACTTCAATATGTAGGTAATATATTACATTGTTTTACTTTCAATTTACTATCAACTATTTAGAATTCTATCTTAATGAGTTATGTGATTATTATTTCCATAAAAGGAGGAGAAATAGTGACACCTAGTAGAGTTCCAATAATTGAAACAACCAGAAAGAGAGGTGAGATATTACTGAAACATATTTATATATACTTAGATATGTTACAGAACAACACTTATAATATATAGAACATATTACATAACAATTATTTCAATATCATCACTGGAATATTAATTAGTTATTCACAGTCAGCTATTGGAGATTAAACAGAAATATATATAGTAACATATTTCAAAATATCAACATTTACATATTCTTATGAATATATAAAGTATATTTCAATATTTCAGATTATCTAGCAATGTCTTACTAACAGATTTCACATCATATCTTTAAACTTACAACAATATTTTATTTCTCGCAGTTGTTGAAAAAACTCCAGCACCTGCTATTACATTACCAACTAAGGGTAAGGCCCTTGTACTCCTCAACATACTCTTTTATGTTATATTGATATCTTTATGTCTATGTTAATCATAGCTACCTCTTTCTTTGTCAATCTCTTATTTCTATATATAAACATTCATTGATCTGTCAGATGTTGTCAATATAATTCAGTAAATTATACTGTCTATCAGTAAAGTTCAATATATTTATCTATAGATGTAGTTATATCTTTTGTCTCTGTGATATATGTTTGGTATGTTTTCTATATTTGTTATTTCTAAGATACCATCTTGAAATATTTCTTATTATTTGTTTGATCTCCTGACAATGTAGTCTCCTCATATATGGTCTGTAGTTTCATGTTGTGTTGTTTATTTGGAATATTGTTTTATGTAGAGTTGTTATTGTTTTGTTGTAGTGTTTTGGTAACAATTCAAACCATATCTTGTTATGTGAAGTTATATCTTACCTTAATAAGTTGATTTCTATATTGATATATTGTTTTTGTTGATTCTTTGTTATGTGACAGTATATCCCTATGTACCAGTTGATGGTTTGTTATGTATCAGAATATATAGTTATGTTGTAATATTATTTCAATATTACCATGTCACCATCTTAACTGTTCTGTACTGTATCAATACAATGTACATGTAATGTAACATATTGTTCTGTTATGTCACTCAGTCTATGTTAAAAGATAATGTTAGATTTATCTATCAGCCACTCTACATTATTCTATTAGTTAAAAACTTATTATAATGTTCTCCAGGTGGCTGCGGCAATACAAAATCTGACATCATCTTCATTTTGGATTCCTCAACTAGTGTCCAAGCAGAAAATTTTCAGAAAATGCTCGATTTTGTAGTTGACTTTGTCTCTGCTGCTGATATTGACAGTGGCAATGTTAGAATCGGTGCAGTACTCTACAGTACAGATGTGAAAATACAATTCCATTTAAATGATTTCCAAAGTAAACAACAAATGATCAAGGCAGTTGGTGAAATTGCCTATGTTTATGGTAGTACAAACACTTATGGTGGACTAAACACAATGAGGACAGTAATGTTTACAAGAGAGAATGGTGACAGGCCATCTGTTGACAATATTGCCATACTTCTTACTGATGGTGTATCAAATATCAATTCATATCAGACTATTCCAGAAGCAGTGAAAGTTAGAGAAGATGGCATCCATATATATGCTATAGGTATTGGTCTAACTGATACTACAGAATTGAGCAAGATTTCATCACTTCCTGTCAGTGAAAATATGTTTGTTGTCACTGATTTCAACGAATTATCGAATCTCAAGGAAAGAATCTTTGAACAATATTGCCCAGGTATAGCAATTAGCATGTGATAACAAAGTCATACTGTACTTGATACTATTACTAATATCCAATCCCTCAGTCATTTATCAATATTGCTTACTGCCATTATATAAAATATCAGCTTTATTAAATATCTAAGTCAGCTTTTACAATTCCTGCAGTTAACAGTTCTAATAATATCAGTAAATATCCCATGTCATTGCGCTACATACCTTTCCCTTCCACCTTCTATAATGTATGTTATCCTATGATAACTCCTATTGCTTTATTAACAATGACTCATCCATGCGATATCTGTTTGTCAGTTAGAATCAAATAACTGAAATTATATCTACCTTCTTTTTTAATATTATTTATTATCAAGGTTGAAATATTCTGTACAATCTCTACAGTATATTTATATTCTAGTGATAACATTCCATATAACATTGACCTTCCAAATATATAACATTGATTATGAACTAATTTTTAATGACCCAATACTCTGGCTGTGTATTAGTTTTACTGTTTCATTCTACAATTATTTCTCTTATAATTAACAGATTATTTTCTTCAATAAGTCGTTATATTTCTAGAATCTTAGAATGATTCATATTAATAAAAACTAATGGAGACAAGATTGCTGTACACTCAATCTTCACAATTACCAGCATTTATTGATGTAATTACTCTGTATTTAACACAGCTAATATCTCTGCTTTAAAACCTAGACATAAATTCCTAATATATACCAATAAGTCATAGATCCTTTACAATATTTGAAGATAATCTACCAATATTCTTTATAATGCTTCTACAAAATATGATGCCATAACTGTTATGACAATACCTGCAGCATGTAATTGTGATAACGTCTACCAATATACTGAATTAGTGTATAATATATCTTATTTGCTTCATGTCATTCTAGTGGAATTTTTGTTTATAAAATATAAAATTTCACTGTTGCCATATCTTCAGCTTTATGCATGTGTGAATTATTGTAAATAATAGAAACTGTATTTCTGTATAAATGAGTAGAATCATTGATAACCAGTGATTATGTAACGTTTGTGATATACTGGAAAGGTAACTGTGATATGAATGGAAGGCTGAATAATACTTTTCTTGTGACAAACTCTAACTTTCAGATATTCTTGTGACAAACTGTGACTTTCACACAAATACTAATAGATTTTGTCTTCATATTGATATTCGTAATCTGTAATACCTAAATATTTACAAAGTAAATTAAATTAATTTAATATTTAAACTTTATCTGTAAGAAATATGTCATATCTCTCTTGAAATATGTTTCTTACTTTCAATACCAACTGACTTAAAATATAACATTTATATGTAATACACTTCAATATGTAGGTAATATATTACATTGTTTTACTTTCAATTTACTATCAACTATTTAGAATTCTATCTTAATGAGTTATGTGATTATTATTTCCATAAAAGGAGGAGAAATAGTGACACCTAGTAGAGTTCCAATAATTGAAACAACCAGAAAGAGAGGTGAGATATTACTGAAACATATTTATATATACTTAGATATGTTACAGAACAACACTTATAATATATAGAACATATTACATAACAATTATTTCAATATCATCACTGGAATATTAATTAGTTATTCACAGTCAGCTATTGGAGATTAAACAGAAATATATATAGTAACATATTTCAAAATATCAACATTTACATATTCTTATGAATATATAAAGTATATTTCAATATTTCAGATTATCTAGCAATGTCTTACTAACAGATTTCACATCATATCTTTAAACTTACAACAATATTTTATTTCTCGCAGTTGTTGAAAAAACTCCAGCACCTGCTATTACATTACCAACTAAGGGTAAGGCCCTTGTACTCCTCAACATACTCTTTTATGTTATATTGATATCTTTATGTCTATGTTAATCATAGCTACCTCTTTCTTTGTCAATCTCTTATTTCTATATATAAACATTCATTGATCTGTCAGATGTTGTCAATATAATTCAGTAAATTATACTGTCTATCAGTAAAGTTCAATATATTTATCTATAGATGTAGTTATATCTTTTGTCTCTGTGATATATGTTTGGTATGTTTTCTATATTTGTTATTTCTAAGATACCATCTTGAAATATTTCTTATTATTTGTTTGATCTCCTGACAATGTAGTCTCCTCATATATGGTCTGTAGTTTCATGTTGTGTTGTTTATTTGGAATATTGTTTTATGTAGAGTTGTTATTGTTTTGTTGTAGTGTTTTGGTAACAATTCAAACCATATCTTGTTATGTGAAGTTATATCTTACCTTAATAAGTTGATTTCTATATTGATATATTGTTTTTGTTGATTCTTTGTTATGTGACAGTATATCCCTATGTACCAGTTGATGGTTTGTTATGTATCAGAATATATAGTTATGTTGTAATATTATTTCAATATTACCATGTCACCATCTTAACTGTTCTGTACTGTATCAATACAATGTACATGTAATGTAACATATTGTTCTGTTATGTCACTCAGTCTATGTTAAAAGATAATGTTAGATTTATCTATCAGCCACTCTACATTATTCTATTAGTTAAAAACTTATTATAATGTTCTCCAGGTGGCTGCGGCAATACAAAATCTGACATCATCTTCATTTTGGATTCCTCAACTAGTGTCCAAGCAGAAAATTTTCAGAAAATGCTCGATTTTGTAGTTGACTTTGTCTCTGCTGCTGATATTGACAGTGGCAATGTTAGAATCGGTGCAGTACTCTACAGTACAGATGTGAAAATACAATTCCATTTAAATGATTTCCAAAGTAAACAACAAATGATCAAGGCAGTTGGTGAAATTGCCTATGTTTATGGTAGTACAAACACTTATGGTGGACTAAACACAATGAGGACAGTAATGTTTACAAGAGAGAATGGTGACAGGCCATCTGTTGACAATATTGCCATACTTCTTACTGATGGTGTATCAAATATCAATTCATATCAGACTATTCCAGAAGCAGTGAAAGTTAGAGAAGATGGCATCCATATATATGCTATAGGTATTGGTCTAACTGATACTACAGAATTGAGCAAGATTTCATCACTTCCTGTCAGTGAAAATATGTTTGTTGTCACTGATTTCAACGAATTATCGAATCTCAAGGAAAGAATCTTTGAACAATATTGCCCAGGTATAGCAATTAGCATGTGATAACAAAGTCATACTGTACTTGATACTATTACTAATATCCAATCCCTCAGTCATTTATCAATATTGCTTACTGCCATTATATAAAATATCAGCTTTATTAAATATCTAAGTCAGCTTTTACAATTCCTGCAGTTAACAGTTCTAATAATATCAGTAAATATCCCATGTCATTGCGCTACATACCTTTCCCTTCCACCTTCTATAATGTATGTTATCCTATGATAACTCCTATTGCTTTATTAACAATGACTCATCCATGCGATATCTGTTTGTCAGTTAGAATCAAATAACTGAAATTATATCTACCTTCTTTTTTAATATTATTTATTATCAAGGTTGAAATATTCTGTACAATCTCTACAGTATATTTATATTCTAGTGATAACATTCCATATAACATTGACCTTCCAAATATATAACATTGATTATGAACTAATTTTTAATGACCCAATACTCTGGCTGTGTATTAGTTTTACTGTTTCATTCTACAATTATTTCTCTTATAATTAACAGATTATTTTCTTCAATAAGTCGTTATATTTCTAGAATCTTAGAATGATTCATATTAATAAAAACTAATGGAGACAAGATTGCTGTACACTCAATCTTCACAATTACCAGCATTTATTGATGTAATTACTCTGTATTTAACACAGCTAATATCTCTGCTTTAAAACCTAGACATAAATTCCTAATATATACCAATAAGTCATAGATCCTTTACAATATTTGAAGATAATCTACCAATATTCTTTATAATGCTTCTACAAAATATGATGCCATAACTGTTATGACAATACCTGCAGCATGTAATTGTGATAACGTCTACCAATATACTGAATTAGTGTATAATATATCTTATTTGCTTCATGTCATTCTAGTGGAATTTTTGTTTATAAAATATAAAATTTCACTGTTGCCATATCTTCAGCTTTATGCATGTGTGAATTATTGTAAATAATAGAAACTGTATTTCTGTATAAATGAGTAGAATCATTGATAACCAGTGATTATGTAACGTTTGTGATATACTGGAAAGGTAACTGTGATATGAATGGAAGGCTGAATAATACTTTTCTTGTGACAAACTCTAACTTTCAGATATTCTTGTGACAAACTGTGACTTTCACACAAATACTAATAGATTTTGTCTTCATATTGATATTCGTAATCTGTAATACCTAAATATTTACAAAGTAAATTAAATTAATTTAATATTTAAACTTTATCTGTAAGAAATATGTCATATCTCTCTTGAAATATGTTTCTTACTTTCAATACCAACTGACTTAAAATATAACATTTATATGTAATACACTTCAATATGTAGGTAATATATTACATTGTTTTACTTTCAATTTACTATCAACTATTTAGAATTCTATCTTAATGAGTTATGTGATTATTATTTCCATAAAAGGAGGAGAAATAGTGACACCTAGTAGAGTTCCAATAATTGAAACAACCAGAAAGAGAGGTGAGATATTACTGAAACATATTTATATATACTTAGATATGTTACAGAACAACACTTATAATATATAGAACATATTACATAACAATTATTTCAATATCATCACTGGAATATTAATTAGTTATTCACAGTCAGCTATTGGAGATTAAACAGAAATATATATAGTAACATATTTCAAAATATCAACATTTACATATTCTTATGAATATATAAAGTATATTTCAATATTTCAGATTATCTAGCAATGTCTTACTAACAGATTTCACATCATATCTTTAAACTTACAACAATATTTTATTTCTCGCAGTTGTTGAAAAAACTCCAGCACCTGCTATTACATTACCAACTAAGGGTAAGGCCCTTGTACTCCTCAACATACTCTTTTATGTTATATTGATATCTTTATGTCTATGTTAATCATAGCTACCTCTTTCTTTGTCAATCTCTTATTTCTATATATAAACATTCATTGATCTGTCAGATGTTGTCAATATAATTCAGTAAATTATACTGTCTATCAGTAAAGTTCAATATATTTATCTATAGATGTAGTTATATCTTTTGTCTCTGTGATATATGTTTGGTATGTTTTCTATATTTGTTATTTCTAAGATACCATCTTGAAATATTTCTTATTATTTGTTTGATCTCCTGACAATGTAGTCTCCTCATATATGGTCTGTAGTTTCATGTTGTGTTGTTTATTTGGAATATTGTTTTATGTAGAGTTGTTATTGTTTTGTTGTAGTGTTTTGGTAACAATTCAAACCATATCTTGTTATGTGAAGTTATATCTTACCTTAATAAGTTGATTTCTATATTGATATATTGTTTTTGTTGATTCTTTGTTATGTGACAGTATATCCCTATGTACCAGTTGATGGTTTGTTATGTATCAGAATATATAGTTATGTTGTAATATTATTTCAATATTACCATGTCACCATCTTAACTGTTCTGTACTGTATCAATACAATGTACATGTAATGTAACATATTGTTCTGTTATGTCACTCAGTCTATGTTAAAAGATAATGTTAGATTTATCTATCAGCCACTCTACATTATTCTATTAGTTAAAAACTTATTATAATGTTCTCCAGGTGGCTGCGGCAATACAAAATCTGACATCATCTTCATTTTGGATTCCTCAACTAGTGTCCAAGCAGAAAATTTTCAGAAAATGCTCGATTTTGTAGTTGACTTTGTCTCTGCTGCTGATATTGACAGTGGCAATGTTAGAATCGGTGCAGTACTCTACAGTACAGATGTGAAAATACAATTCCATTTAAATGATTTCCAAAGTAAACAACAAATGATCAAGGCAGTTGGTGAAATTGCCTATGTTTATGGTAGTACAAACACTTATGGTGGACTAAACACAATGAGGACAGTAATGTTTACAAGAGAGAATGGTGACAGGCCATCTGTTGACAATATTGCCATACTTCTTACTGATGGTGTATCAAATATCAATTCATATCAGACTATTCCAGAAGCAGTGAAAGTTAGAGAAGATGGCATCCATATATATGCTATAGGTATTGGTCTAACTGATACTACAGAATTGAGCAAGATTTCATCACTTCCTGTCAGTGAAAATATGTTTGTTGTCACTGATTTCAACGAATTATCGAATCTCAAGGAAAGAATCTTTGAACAATATTGCCCAGGTATAGCAATTAGCATGTGATAACAAAGTGATACTGTACTTGATACTATTACTAATATCCAATCCCTCAGGCAATTAATATTCTAAAGATATATCATTTATCAATATTGCTTACTGCCATTATATAAAATATCAGCTTTATTAAATATCTAAGTCAGCTTTTACAATTCCTGCAGTTAACAGTTCTAATAATATCAGTAAATATCCCATGTCATTGCGCTACATACCTTTCCCTTCCACCTTCTATAATGTATGTTATCCTATGATAACTCCTATTGCTTTATTAACAATGACTCATCCATGCGATATCTGTTTGTCAGTTAGAATCAAATAACTGAAATTATATCTACCTTCTTTTTTAATATTATTTATTATCAAGGTTGAAATATTCTGTACAATCTCTACAGTATATTTATATTCTAGTGATAACATTCCATATAACATTGACCTTCCAAATATATAACATTGATTATGAACTAATTTTTAATGACCCAATACTCTGGCTGTGTATTAGTTTTACTGTTTCATTCTACAATTATTTCTCTTATAATTAACAGATTATTTTCTTCAATAAGTCGTTATATTTCTAGAATCTTAGAATGATTCATATTAATAAAAACTAATGGAGACAAGATTGCTGTACACTCAATCTTCACAATTACCAGCATTTATTGATGTAATTACTCTGTATTTAACACAGCTAATATCTCTGCTTTAAAACCTAGACATAAATTCCTAATAGATCCTTTACAATATGTGAAGATAATCTACCAATATTCTTTATAATGCTTCTACAAAATATGATGCCATAACTGTTATGACAATACCTGCAGCATGTAATTGTGATAACGTCTACCAATATACTGAATTAGTGTATAATATATCTTATTTGCTTCATGTCATTCTAGTGGAATTTTTTTTTATAATATATAAAATTTCACTGTTGCCATATCTTCAGCTTTATGCATGTGTGAATTATTGTAAATAATAGAAACTGTATTTCTGTATAAATGTGTAGATTAATTGATAACCAGTGATTATGTAACGTTTGTGATATTCTGGAAAGGTAACTGTGATATGAATGGAAGGCTGAATAATACTTTTCTTGTGACAAACTCTAACTTTCAGATATTCTTGTGACAAACTGTGACTTTCACACAAATACTAATAGATTTTGTCTTCATATTGATATTCGTAATCTGTAATACCTAAATATTTACAAAGTAAATTAAATTAATTTAATATTTAAACTTTATCTGTAAGAAATATGTCATATCTCTCTTGAAATATGTTTCTTACTTTCAATACCAACTGACTTAAAATATAACATTTATATGTAATACACTTCAATATGTAGGTAATATATTACATTGTTTTACTTTCAATTTACTATCAACTATTTAGAATTCTATCTTAATGAGTTATGTGATTATTATTTCCATAAAAGGAGGAGAAATAGTGACACCTAGTAGAGTTCCAATAATTGAAACAACCAGAAAGAGAGGTGAGATATTACTGAAACATATTTATATATACTTAGATATGTTACAGAACAACACTTATAATATATAGAACATATTACATAACAATTATTTCAATATCATCACTGGAATATTAATTAGTTATTCACAGTCAGCTATTGGAGATTAAACAGAAATATATATAGTAACATATTTCAAAATATCAACATTTACATATTCTTATGAATATATAAAGTATATTTCAATATTTCAGATTATCTAGCAATGTCTTACTAACAGATTTCACATCATATCTTTAAACTTACAACAATATTTTATTTCTCGCAGTTGTTGAAAAAACTCCAGCACCTGCTATTACATTACCAACTAAGGGTAAGGCCCTTGTACTCCTCAACATACTCTTTTATGTTATATTGATATCTTTATGTCTATGTTAATCATAGCTACCTCTTTCTTTGTCAATCTCTTATTTCTATATATAAACATTCATTGATCTGTCAGATGTTGTCAATATAATTCAGTAAATTATACTGTCTATCAGTAAAGTTCAATATATTTATCTATAGATGTAGTTATATCTTTTGTCTCTGTGATATATGTTTGGTATGTTTTCTATATTTGTTATTTCTAAGATACCATCTTGAAATATTTCTTATTATTTGTTTGATCTCCTGACAATGTAGTCTCCTCATATGTGGTCTGTAGTTTCATGTTGTGTTGTTTATTTGGAATATTGTTTTATGTAGAGTTGTTATTGTTTTGTTGTAGTGTTTTGGTAACAATTCAAACCATATCTTGTTATGTGAAGTTATATCTTACCTTAATAAGTTGATTTCTATATTGATATATTGTTTTTGTTGATTCTTTGTTATGTGACAGTATATCCCTATGTACCAGTTGATGGTTTGTTATGTATCAGAATATATAGTTATGTTGTAATATTATTTCAATATTACCATGTCACCATCTTAACTGTTCTGTACTGTATCAATACAATGTACATGTAATGTAACATATTGTTCTGTTATGTCACTCAGTCTATGTTAAAAGATAATGTTAGATTTATCTATCAGCCACTCTACATTATTCTATTAGTTAAAAACTTATTATAATGTTCTCCAGGTGGCTGCGGCAATACAAAATCTGACATCATCTTCATTTTGGATTCCTCAACTAGTGTCCAAGCAGAAAATTTTCAGAAAATGCTCGATTTTGTAGTTGACTTTGTCTCTGCTGCTGATATTGACAGTGGCAATGTTAGAATCGGTGCAGTACTCTACAGTACAGATGTGAAAATACAATTCCATTTAAATGATTTCCAAAGTAAACAACAAATGATCAAGGCAGTTGGTGAAATTGCCTATGTTTATGGTAGTACAAACACTTATGGTGGACTAAACACAATGAGGACAGTAATGTTTACAAGAGAGAATGGTGACAGGCCATCTGTTGACAATATTGCCATACTTCTTACTGATGGTGTATCAAATATCAATTCATATCAGACTATTCCAGAAGCAGTGAAAGTTAGAGAAGATGGCATCCATATATATGCTATAGGTATTGGTCTAACTGATACTACAGAATTGAGCAAGATTTCATCACTTCCTGTCAGTGAAAATATGTTTGTTGTCACTGATTTCAACGAATTATCGAATCTCAAGGAAAGAATCTTTGAACAATATTGCCCAGGTATAGCAATTAGCATGTGATAACAAAGTGATACTGTACTTGATACTATTACTAATATCCAATCCCTCAGGCAATTAATATTCTAAAGATATATCATTTATCAATATTGCTTACTGCCATTATATAAAATATCAGCTTTATTAAATATCTAAGTCAGCTTTTACAATTCCTGCAGTTAACAGTTCTAATAATATCAGTAAATATCCCATGTCATTGCGCTACATACCTTTCCCTTCCACCTTCTATAATGTATGTTATCCTATGATAACTCCTATTGCTTTATTAACAATGACTCATCCATGCGATATCTGTTTGTCAGTTAGAATCAAATAACTGAAATTATATCTACCTTCTTTTTTAATATTATTTATTATCAAGGTTGAAATATTCTGTACAATCTCTACAGTATATTTATATTCTAGTGATAACATTCCATATAACATTGACCTTCCAAATATATAACATTGATTATGAACTAATTTTTAATGACCCAATACTCTGGCTGTGTATTAGTTTTACTGTTTCATTCTACAATTATTTCTCTTATAATTAACAGATTATTTTCTTCAATAAGTCGTTATATTTCTAGAATCTTAGAATGATTCATATTAATAAAAACTAATGGAGACAAGATTGCTGTACACTCAATCTTCACAATTACCAGCATTTATTGATGTAATTACTCTGTATTTAACACAGCTAATATCTCTGCTTTAAAACCTAGACATAAATTCCTAATATATACCATTAAGTCATAGATCCTTTACAATATGTGAAGATAATCTACCAATATTCTTTATAATGCTTCTACAAAATATGATGCCATAACTGTTATGACAATACCTGCAGCATGTAATTGTGATAACGTCTACCAATATACTGAATTAGTGTATAATATATCTTATTTGCTTCATGTCATTCTAGTGGAATTTTTTTTTATAATATATAAAATTTCACTGTTGCCATATCTTCAGCTTTATGCATGTGTGAATTATTGTAAATAATAGAAACTGTATTTCTGTATAAATGTGTAGATTAATTGATAACCAGTGATTATGTAACGTTTGTGATATTCTGGAAAGGTAACTGTGATATGAATGGAAGGCTGAATAATACTTTTCTTGTGACAAACTCTAACTTTCAGATATTCTTGTGACAAACTGTGACTTTCACACAAATACTAATAGATTTATTACAGAACAACACTTATAATATATAGAACACATTACATAACAATTATTTCAATATCATCACTGGAATATTAATTAGTTATTCACAGTCAGCTATTGGAGATTAAACAGAAATATATATATATATAGTAACATATTTCAAAATATCAACATTTACATATTCTTATGAATATATAAAGTATATTTCAATATTTCAGATTATCTAGCAATGTCTTACTAACAGATTTCACATCATATCTTTAAACTTACAACAATATTTTATTTCTCGCAGTTGTTGAAAAAACTCCAGCACCTGCTATTACATTACCAACTGAGGGTAAGGCCCTTGTACTCCTCAACATACTCTTTTATGTTATATTGATATCTTTATGTCTATGTTAATCATAGCTACCTCTTTCTTTGTCAATCTCTTATTTCTATATATAAACATTCATTGATCTGTCAGATGTTGTCAATATAATTCAGTAAATTATACTGTCTATCAGTAAAGTTCAATATATTTATCTATAGATGTAGTTATATCTTTTGTCTCTGTGATATATGTTTGGTATGTTTTCTATATTTGTTATTTCTAAGATACCATCTTGAAATATTTCTTATTATTTGTTTGATCTCCTGACAATGTAGTCTCCTCATATGTGGTCTGTAGTTTCATGTTGTGTTGTTTATTTGAAATATTGTTTTATGTAGAGTTGTTATTGTTTTGTTGTAGTGTTTTGGTAACAATTCAAACCATATCTTGTTTTGTGAAGTTATATCTTACCTTAATAAGTTGATTTCTATATTGATATATTGTTTTTGTTGATTCTTTGTTATGTGACAGTATATCCCTATGTACCAGTTGATGCTTTGTTATGTATCAGAATATATAGTTATGTTGTAATATTATTTCAATATTACCATGTCACCATCTTAACTGTTATGTACTGTATCAATACAATGTACATGTAATGTAACATATTGTTCTGTTATGTCACTCAGTCTATGTTAAAAGATAATGTTAGATTTATCTATCAACCACTCTACATTATTCTATTAGTGAAAAACTTATCCCAATGTTCTCCAGGTGGCTGCGGCAATACAAAATCTGACATCATCTTCATTTTGGATTCCTCAACTAGTGTCCAAGCAGAAAATTTTCAGAAAATGCTCGATTTTGTAGTTGACTTTGTCTCTGCTGCTGATATTGACAGTGGCAATGTTAGAATCGGTGCAGTACTCTACAGTACAGATGTGAAAATACAATTTCATTTAAATGATTTCCAAAGTAAACAACAAATGATCAAGGCAGTTGGTGAAATTGCCTATGTTTATGGTAGTACAAACACTTATGGTGGACTAAACACAATGAGGACAGTAATGTTTACAAGAGAGAATGGTGACAGGCCATCTGTTGACAATATTGCCATACTTCTTACTGATGGTGTATCAAATATCAATTCATATCAGACTATTCCAGAAGCAGTGAAAGTTAGAGAAGATGGCATCCATATATATGCTATAGGTATTGGTCTAACTGATACTACAGAATTGAGCAAGATTTCATCACTTCCTGTCAGTGAAAATATGTTTGTTGTCACTGATTTCAACGAATTATCGAATCTCAAGGAAAGAATCTTTGAACAATATTGCCCAGGTATAGCAATTAGCATGTGATAACAAAGTCATACTGTACTTGATACTATTACTAATATCCAATCCCTCAGGCAATTAATATTCTAAAGATATATCATTTATTAAATATCTAAGCTTTATTAAATATCTAAGTCAGCTTTTACAATTCCTGCAGTTAACAGTTCTAATAATATCAGTAAATATCCCATTTTATTGCCCTTCATACCTATCCCTTCCACCTTCTATAATGTATGTTATCCTATGATATCTCCTATTGCTTTATTAACAATGATTCATCCATTCAATATTCTTTTTTTTACTTTTTTATCAAATAACTGAAATGTATCAACCTTCTTTCTTAAGATTATTTATTATATAGGTGGTTATATTCTTTACAATCTCTAAAGTAGAGTTATATTCTAGTGGTAACATTTCACTTCACACTCTCATTTTTAAGGTAACAATTCTCATGTAACAATTCAAATATTATCTGAACCATCAATTAAACTGCAAACTTGCTTCACTGATTCAAACTTGAATTTCTATCATATTTTATAATTGTTTCTACTATTGGCACAAGGCCAGAAAATTACCCAGTACATTACTGGTACTTTATTTTATCGACCCCGTAAGGATGAAAGGCAAAGTTAACCTCGGCGGGATTTGAACTCAGAATGGCAAGGGCCGTAACTCTATGCGTCAAAGCATGGCGTCCGAACCTCTACCGATACTGCCAATCCACATTTTATAATGAAACTCTACCATAACTACATGCATGAGGTGTCCTTATTTTTAACTGAAGTTGGTGTTACTTGTGTCATTAATTTACCTCTGCAATCTATCATGGAAAGCTTCTTTAAATTCTTCATTTGAATATTAAAATATTTGTTATGTGTGTAATAAGATTATTTTTACTTCATATAATTCCCAATAATTGCAAACCCTTTGTTTGCTGAAGTAACTTCAAAAAGCAATTTCTCTTCAGTTACTCTCTTATTATATCCTGCTTAAAGTATATCATGGATCTTGCAATCATTTATTTGACAAATATATAAAAGCTTTATATTTTTTTAAAAGAAAATAGGAATTTTTAAATTATCTCTGTGCTAAATACTTTAATTGCTTTACATTATAATAACATGTTTGTTTCTTAAGTCATTCCAATTATTGTTTTGTTGTAGTTTTTTGGTAACAAACTAAACTATATTTTATCATGTGAATCTGTTTCTTACCCTAACCCTTTAGTATTTACATTACTCTATATTTACTATTGTATTTTCACGCTAAAGGCTTTATCTCACATATCGCATGTATGAAATTTTGATAGTATTTATTTTGAAAACCATAGCCAAATTCCAGTTTGAGTGGCCGGTTACAGCCGATTTGAACAGAAAGAGGTGAGAGAATTCTGGTTATATATAGCTGGCTTAAATGCTAAAGGGTTAACTATTATCCAATCTATAATTTAAGTCTATTGATATTCTATTTATAAATTCCACTTAACTGTGTCTCTTTCTTCATGTAATCAACTAATATTCTCTCCAATTATCTTGGGCTGTTTAATTGCTTTGTAATTGCAAACATCATGTTTTTTTATTTTTTTATTTTTTGAGACTTCTTATTGTTGCTTTATTTTCGCTACACCAAACTATTATCAATTTTTAACAATATAACCCACCTTTTCACCAATGCTCTTTAATTTTGACAACTATAATGTTATTGAAGTTTTAATTTTTTTTAAATGTTCTTCAACCCTCATCATTTATCAAATCATTTCATTTTTTGTCCATGAGACGATTATATTATTGAAAAGCTGTTTAGTTGCATTGTTTCACCTCTGAACATATGTCTTTGCTAGATTCAATGTGTTGGCTGATATCAAAAGCTTGTTAGTTTGTCTAAGAAATACATTTTTTTGTATTAGGCTCCTTAGTAAATGTGTATGAAGCTGTAAATTTTATAGTGGTTTCTCTCAAAAGCTGTTTAAGTATTCGTGCTTGTATTGTTAGTTTAATATTATGTGAAACCTGATTATCTATGTCTATTTTGATGTGAATTTTTTAAGGTGAATTTTCAAAGTGTTTCAAAGTATTTTTTTGTGATATGTAATTTATAAAGTGATATAAGGTGTGACTGTCTATCTAGATTTTATGGTGTTGAATTCACTCTGTGTTAAATGTTAACATTGTTTGAAAGAAAGTTTCCAAAGCACTAATAACAATTTATCAGCATATGTTCAGCTATTAAAGAAATCTCCTTTGTTATTTATGCAGTTACCCGACGTTTTACTCTTGATACCCTAACATACATTTAGCTCATTACATCTGAGTGAATGTGACATCATCAATCAAATAACCATTTCTAATCATTTCTAACTGTTTTCCAATGGAAAATTATGCAATTTAATTGGATATACTTCAGCTAACCGCTTTTATTTTGTTTCTTCTCATTTCTCATAAATCACCATTTTGCTTTTGCTTGGTAAATGGGGGTGGGGTATGTACACCCTATCGGAATTTAAATGGCAATAAATCTATGAAATGTAAATAGCATATTGTATATGTAAGCATCATCATTTAATGTTTGGGCTTGGTTTCTATGGCTGGATGCCCTTCCTAATGCCAAACTTATGCAGTCAAGTAAAGTATTAAAATTCTATGTTGAATGTAAAGTATTAAAATTCTACTTGTTGAATGTTCATTCAATTGGAAAATTGACATCACATTTGTGATGTTAATTTTCTATCTTTAATGATTAACAAAATACTGAAATAAGATCTGCTCTCTAAACTATTATTTCTTATATATCAAGTCATACAGTTATTTTTAACATAATCATTTCTTTAACATTTCTAAAACAATTTATAAATATTCTCGATGTTTCAACTATCTTTTGCATTCAGTGTTGTAATCAATATACGGTATTACATTACAGTGAAAGCTCATGGCTCAGTGGTTAGAGTGTTGGATTCGCAATCATGAGGTTGTGAGTTATGATGCGTTATGTCCTTGAGGAAGACACTTTATTTCATGTTGCTCCTTCTGCCAGGAGTTATAACCAGTAGATAGTGTCAGCATAGAAAAACTAATGGAAACCTTGTTTCCTTGGTCTGATTTGACCCTACTCAGCAAGTGAAGGAGGTCTGGGATCTTATCAATCAATCATCAGATTTCTTTACTAAGCATGTGGCTTAGTGGTTAGAGTTTTTGGCTCACAATCAGAAGGTTGATTCCAGATCATGTCCTTGAGCAAGACACTTTATTTTATACTGCTCTAGTGCACTCAACTGACAATAGTGGCGTTGCACCTGTAATTCAAAGGGTCAGTTTAGTCACAGACAGTTTAGTCATGCTGAATCTCCCTGAGAACTACAGTAAGGATGCACATGTCTTCTATAGAATACCCAACCACTTACAAGTTAATTTTACTAGTAGACATTACCATTGATTGAATCAACTGGAACACTTTTCTGAAATGACAGACTGGGCCAACAACTACAACAACAACTATTTGATCTTATTGATGTTTTCATTTCTTATTTATTATATATTTGTTTCAGGTTTTATTTCAAACCAGACTATATACTGTATATATTGGTGTATAGTCGCACTTTTTTCTACAAATAAAACCAGTGTATATACTGTATATATTGGTGTATAAGTCGCACTTTTTTCTACAAATAAAACCAGTGTATATACTGTATATATTGGTGTATAAGTCGCACTTTTTTCTACAAATAAAACCAGTGTATATACTGTATATATTAGTGTATAAGTCTCATCTTTTTCTACAAATGAAACCTGTGTATATACTCTATATACTGGTGTACAAGTCACACCTTTTTCTTACAATTGAAAATTGATTAAAATCTTGCATAAAATTTAATTTGCTAGATCTAACATGTATTATGTAAACATATGTGTGTGTTATGAAGGTATTGACTTATCTACCAGTGCAACTTATTCATAAATCTATATAATATATATATTTATTATTCATTTATTTGTTTATTTATGTATTTATATATCACACTGAATATACCCATGCATTAATCACCTCATAATGATGATGACAACAATACATATTTAAACGAATATATAGCATTTTCTGAAATTATCAATTAATATATTGTCTTTTATTTTTCTTGACAGCTCGACCAACACGTTATATGCCAACAGGTAAGTTACCATTTATATCATTCTATACAAATTTTCCAAAACTTATGATTAAAGGTTTTAAATTGAAGATTGCATTTCTTAAAATATATTCTTTCCCATAATTTGGTTTGAACAAAATAACCATCAATATTTCATAAATTTATCTACATTTAAAAAGAAAACCCAGTAAGTATGGCTGTTTGGTTAGTTTACTTCACAACTTTGGGAAGTATCTTCTACTGTTGCCTCAGGTTGACCAATGACTTGTGAGTGGAATTTTGTAGATGGAAATTACTGTAACCTGTTATGCCTGAAACGTTGTACCCCACCCCCCACTCTCAAGCGTAAACCTAATACCAACACTTTGTAACTGCACCCCTTGTTATTGTTTTTGTTTTTTACTATATGTATATTTATATATATAAGGTGGTGCTATTAAGTTAGACATGACCTGGGCCAATTCTGGCTGAAACCTATCAAAGTTATATATATATACTAGCAGTGGTACCCAGCGTTGCACGGGATAAGGTATTGTGAAATATATAACCGCCTTAGCTAAGCTTAGTATTGCCACAACCACGGCTGGCAAAGAAGTAAGGGTCTGGTGGTACGTAAGTAAGCAACACTGTGGCTTAAAATGGGAGGAAGAAGTTGTGTGCACTTACCAACTGTTTGGGGAATGAGTGTGAGATTTGTCTTGAGCAAGGGTGGCAGAATAACTGGAGGTAGCAGACAGCCAGACATACAGACAGATATTATAAGGGCGCGACGTTATATGTATGTATCTATCTAAAAACTAAAAAGAGAAAGACTAAGAATTATAGAGAGAGATCGCTAAATCGCCTAATGCGGTCCCTAGGGCATTGAAAATTTTTAATTTTCTTTTCTCGAGTTTTAGGGATTTAAACTCACACACACACACACTGACATCCTCAGTTTTATATATATAGATATATACGTGTGTGTGTGTGTGTGTGTGTGTGTCCGTGTTTCCATTTACGTTTGTTTTGCAGCTTAATTCAACAAAAACAATGTTGATAAAATAAGTACCAGACTTGAATAAAATAATTACTGGGGCTAAAAATAAAACCATAAAATAAATTGAAATTAAATGATTATTTTAAATTTTGTGATTATCTACTATATTCTTTAAATTTATTATATTTATTTATTTATTTAAATATCTAATATTAATTATTTTTGCTATTTCAGTGTGT